>OVBA01004548.1:0-23124 GCA_900406435.1 Lepidium aucheri
TTGTGATTGAGAGTTTAGGTTTTGAGTTATTTTCCTAAGCTATAATAAAAAGAGTTATTTTTTATTAATCATTCTTCATACAAGTTATAATATTTGATTCTTCACAACTAGCAAGTCCATTAAAGACAGACGCACTTGCAGAGCCGTGCCTAAAGACAAATCAAATAGGCATTTGTCCAAGACCACACCAAAATTCATAGTTTAGAAGGCCACAAAATTTTCATTTTTAGGTAAATATATAACTTAGAAGGCCACAACATTGTCATTAGTGTTACGTATCTTTAAATATATTTTTTTAGATTTAAATTATTTTTCTCCTTTATTTTTAATTTTTCTAAACTGTTAAAGAAAATGGTCTTCTAAATCTCTATAAACAAAATTCATATATAGGAGTCTTTTTAACAATATTCATTCATTTTATCAGAAGAAAAATAAATAACCTAAGTTATCAAAATCTCTAGACATTCTCTTATAATGACCATATTTTTTTGACTTGGCCTATGCCTCGTATGACCTAGGCACCGTATTACGTACTTGCATATTCAGAAATTAAATTTTGCTATCTGTATTATATAGAAATTTGGCTAATGAGTTAGCTAGTTGTGATCCAATGTTAAAAAGAAAAAAAATATTAGTATGCAGCTCGAGTAATGTAACTCTTTAGAATTAATATCGGGTAAGAAAATTTGTAGAAATCAATATAACGTTTTAACCACTTGACAAAAATACGGTTACGTCCATATATTTAAGCATATTTAGAATTTTCAAAGTTAGATTTTTAATAATATTATTTCAATCAACATCGTTAGTCGCGGACTCTCAAAGCTGGAACTAGGGATCAACACCAATTACTTTTGGATTGAGCACATGAGTTTATCGAAATTCCACATAGAGTTAAATATTTAAACCAAAGTCCAAAAGTCAAGTGTCCACGTAAAAATAACATGAGATATTTTAGACCCTGCGAGGTAAATGAGAAACAGTCTACATTTATAATTTTGGAAATACGGAATACATATTTTTTTCTTCTAACAATTGGATCAATAAACTTTGATCTATAGTTCGATAAAATCCAATCTATAGTTCTTTAAAAATTATCACGTGATCACGGTTTCGGTTATATATAATAACATCTCAAAAACACATGTTATAACCACTTTCGTTATCTTTAGTTTTCGTCGTTTACAAACCAACGACAACCAACGGATACTAATTTCGGTTATATACAATAGCATATCAAAAAATGTACATGTTATAACCATTTTGGCACCATCGGTTTCCATCCAAAATCTAACCAACAAAACTGACAAATTTTATTTTATTTAATAAATAATATATAAATCTATTTAAAATTAGGTTTCCGTCGATTCCTGTCGATAATAAACCAACGAATATCAATGAGACATATATACGCTAATATATATATATATATATATATTGCTGTCCATCTGTTTTCGTCGGTATCATACCAACGGTTAACGATAAGAACTAATTTGCCATCGTTTTCTGTTGGTGTATAAATCGATGAAAGATGACGGATATTTACTTCTGATGGCAACCGATGGTTCTCAAATTTTCCGTCGTCTTTCATCTGATTCTGTCGAAAAATTTACTGACAAAATTTAGCGGTCGAAATTGTGATCGGTTTTAGAAACTTGTTTTTTGCACTAAAATTAAATTCTAAACAACATTAATGCATTTCCAATTTAATTAAAACCATTTAATAATGAGTGGAATGGTTAAAATTTAATGAGATTTTTAAATAGATCATAGTAGATGTAATGAATTTAATTCTCTCTTGTTTCACTCATTAACAAAGAAATTTCACACATCAATGGAAAAACCTATGAATATGAGTATGACTATATAATATGCACCAAATGTCACGGCAACGGCAAGACCAAGACGTTTGGCTTCATACATTTGAAAAAGATTTGAGTCCACGCAACATTTAAGAGTCTAGTTAAAGAGTCAAGTTTGGTCTTTTGTGTTTGTTTTTTTCTTTTTGTTAATATTGGGCCATTAGCTATATTCTTGCATAAAATAGATGGTGAGACTCGATTACTAAATATACAAATGTACTTATTTATAGTGGACTTACCATCTGTCGTCTTTTGTGTTTGCTTACATATCGATTTTGGTTTTTTTTATCAAAAAATAAGTATTCATGTGGAAAACTTTTAATTTACCATTAACTACTTCTCATATAGAAATAGGCATGAGCATCTCCAATGTTAAGAATCATGTTGTGAGTAATTAGATTTTGGAGTCTCCAAAAGTAGAACCCCACTTGGGGTTTTTAATTTTTTTAATGTAATTTTAAGATTAATAAACATATACTTTATAAAAAAACATAATTATTATTCATACTTTAAATTTAAAACATAGTAAATATAAAATATGAAATTATAGAATGATTAATTATAGTCTTGATTTGTGCCAAATTTTTGCCATACATGTTCAACCAAATCAGCTTTCAATTGTTGGTGCATTGTTTCAATTGTTGGTGCATTGTTCGATCACGTACTTGATTGCGAATTCCCATCATATTTCCAAGATTTGTAGGCATGTATGTANATGTAGAATACGTTAAATTGATTTGTGAAGTTCTGTTTGCTCTTACTTGTATGAATTCAAATTCATCAAACTGAGTGTCTCGATCTCGTTCATCTTCTACTATCATATTGTTAAGTATTACACATGCTCGCATAATTTTGCCTATTTTTACCTTATCCCAAATAAGAGCTAGATTTTTAACAATGGCAAATCGAGCTTGCATGACTCCAAAAGCACACTCGACATCTTTAGGAGCATCTTCTTGATAAGTAGCAAATAATGATGCTTTTGGACCTTGTGGAATTGGAATAGATTGGATAAATGTCGCCCATTTAAAGTAGATTCCATATGTGAGATAGTAAGCTAAATGGTACTCATGTCCGTTGACATAGTAATTTACTTTTGGAGCTCGACCTTGTAATATATCATCAAAAACTAGTGAGCGATCAAGAACATTGATATCGTTTAAGGTACCTGGTGGTCCAAAAAATGTGTGCCATATCCAAAGATCTTGATCAAAAAATGATGAGATTTTCGAACCCTTGATCGAAAAATGTATCTAATTTTTCATCCATTATGTCATTACCATTATTATGCGAGATGATGCCATTATTTATGATAAAAGGAGTAAAAATAGGAAATAAAAGTGTTTTTAGAGAAAAGACTATAATTGTTATTGAAAGAATAATGTGAGAAGAGTATTGCATATGTTTATATAGACAACTAAATAGACAAGTAGTTGATATTAAGAATATTACATGTGGTTTAAACATTGAGAATATTACAAGTAGTTGATATTGCACAATAAAGAGTTATATTCCTTGTGTCTTTATTACATAGACAATTTGTATTCCTTGTGTCTTTATTATATGTGTCTGTCGTCTTCCTTTCTCTTCAAAAAAGCAACAATCCTTGCATCAATCTGTAGAAGTATGTAATAAGGTTTAAACATATTAACCAAACAAACAACTAGTGTCGAAATTGTGTATCAAAATCACAAACAATAGAGCCAAAATCAAACACAGAGCCAACATATTAATCAAACAAACAACATCGTGTACAAACACAAAGTCACAACCAAGCACAAACACAAAGCCAAAATACAAGCCACATACACAATCAATGGACAATAAAATACAGACTACAATCACAAACACAGAGCCAATAACCTGCAGACTACAATCACAAACACAGAGCCCCAGACATAGAGCCTATAAACTGAAATAAATTTAAACTTCAAACTACAATCACGAGTTCAACATGTCTGTGATTAATTTATCCTTGAGAGCCATTTTTATATTTGAAAGTGGCTCTGTTTTGGCGAGGAGACTGTCTAACAACTTGTTTTTAGACAACCTCTCTTTCATTTCTAAATATTTCTTCTTAATCTCCCACATGCTCTAAAATTCTGCAAGAGCATTGCCTTCTTCTACATCTGAAGCAGTATTCTTCATTATTTTTTTTTGTTTAACTTTTGAAGCCTTAACACCAGAAGGACGAGCTGCATTCTCTTCATGTGGCACAGAGGTTGATGACTGTGTGGAACCCTCCTCAGCCTTCCTCTCTTTGACATTCCAATTCCTTCTTTTTGATACCATTTTTGATCATGTCTAAGTTCTCTCCACACATGCTCTAATGTGAACTTCTGCTTCTGATCGTTGAAGTAAATCTGGTGCACCAACTTCATGACATTATTGTCATTTTGGCCACTTGATTTCTGTGATGTTGCAGCCTCATAGCAGCCAACAAACTTGCAGACCATATCATTTATCTTTGCCCACCTTTGCTTACAATTACCTGGCTCTCTTTTTGGCAGACCTTCAAGCTTGGGAGTTGTAGCAAAGCAAGCTGCAATCCTTTTCCAAAAAGTTTCAGCCTTTTGTTTATTCCCAACTATTGGGTCCTTGCTTGTGTTGAGCCAAGAACTTATGAGAACAACGTCTTCTGTGGGAGTTCATTTCCTTCTTGAACGTCGATCCTCAGCTTCAGGTGGAGCTTCATTCCATTGAGTACACAATACAGTACCTTCTAATTCACCAAGTTGAATCCCTTTCATACAGATTTGGTTCAATGTTCTGAGTTCCTTCTACACTACTCAAAAGTTGTTGGAAGCCAGTGGCCTCATTATATGGATTCACAGAATCCATAAAAGGGTGTACAAGAAAAAAAATAGAAGAAAGAAATTTGATAATGAAACTTAATTGTTTGTTTGGAAAGTAGAAGACAGAAGATTCATATATAACTCAAAGGTTGAGACACTAATTGTTTTAGGTTGAAAAATCAATTTGTTACCTAACGCAAAGTACAATGCAATAACTTATAGCATTTATAACAAAGCACCTAATTGAATCACTAACTAAATCTCAAGTAACTAAACCACAATTAAATTCACACAAACCAAATCAAAATTTACTTGAACAGAAACTAAATGTGGTGAGAGACACGTACCTGACTTAAACCAGCTCCATGGATTATGTCTATCTACAATTAAATATCAGAGAGAAAGATTAAAATAAATACAAACTTAAAGCAAAAAAGAAGAAACAAATATATAATAAATACAAAGCCTTGTAGAGAGCCACCTAGTAAGGAAGGATGAGATCTTAAATATAATTAGTTGTCTCATTAAAATAACACAGAGTCTGCAACATTACATTAGACAACATATTATGAACACACAATTTCAAATTCTCAGACAACATAAGCAAGAGACAGAACAATCATGTGATAAGTCCCTTGAATCAGACATATTGTTAAACAAGAAACAGAACAATCATATGATAAGTCCCTTGAATCAAACATATTGTTAAGCAAGAGACAGAACAATCATATGATAAGTCCCTTGAATCAGACATATTATTAAGCAAGAGACAGAACAAGCATATGATAAGTTTCCAGGCATCAAAGCATCTCTAAAGACATATTGTTAACATTACTCTCATATTCATATGATAAGTCCATGTTATAAGTATCAATGTTGATTAAAATACAAATAGACAAAAGAGTTGAGAAAATTGCAAATAGAAAGTGGAAAACTTGAGTTCTGTTCATAATAGTCCATAACAACCCGAATCAAAGTGCAATACATGGAAAAAGAACATGAGGAAATCTGTTCCTATAAACAGAATGATAAAATTATCAAACCAAGAGAATTTTCAACAAATTATTGGTACTAGCTGATTGATACGAGATGAGAATCGTATACCAATGGTGAAGACAATAATTCGATTGTCTTTGTATATTCTCTTTCCTTTATGTACAATACTATGTGTGTGTATAAGCGTCTCTATTGTGAATATGAGTGAATTGGCTAACTAAGAAGAATAATTGGGCTTATGAATTCGAATAGTATGAAGAGAAATACCTAGAAATTTCTAATTGAAAGGGCAAATGAAATTTTACATCAACCTTCTTCCTCCACATCAAGTCATCAATCCTAGGGAAAACAAGAAGAAAACGTATATTAATCAAATAGCAAGCTTTGTGGTTTATGAGATTTGGTCAGAGATAAACAACAGAGATTTGGTCAGAGACTTAGCTCGACATGGAAATTTGCTTCTTCATCGAATTTGCTTCTTCATCGAATTAGGGTTTTTCTCCTCAGATTTGCTTCTTCATCAGATTTGCTTCTTTAGACAACGGTGGCTCTCCTTCGATTTTAGTAGGTGAAGATGAGAAATTAGAAGAAGGTTTTTCTGGTCTCGCTTTCGATTTTGTAATCTCTCCATTCATCGCCATCAAAGAGAAAAAGGGAAAAAAAAATTTTGCTTGCGGAAACAAAAGGGTCACAACCCATTTTTTCTTAGCACAAAGCCCTTCCAATCATACAATGACATGTGCTCGATTCTTGACTTTTCTTAAGTTTCTCTGATTAGAACCATTTCTTATCATTTTAACATTTTTCATATAATTTAAATCACTAATTATTAAGAACTCCCCTTAAAATCTCCTGTTGGAGATGTTCTGGGAGTCATGCATATTTAATAAACGTAACACAAGTTGAATTTACAATTCAATTTATAAATAAATGGGTTATTACAGTTTTGTTCACACAATACAAACAAATTAATATTTATTAAAAAGAATTACAAATATATGGTTTAACAACCAACATGGTCACGCCAATCCAAGAACAAAAGAGCAGCTGCATAGTGAGACAAAGCACCCAACAAAACAAACACATGAAAGATCTGATGACTATGTCCAACACGATCAAACCAACCAGGTTTAAGTCTTTCAGGCACTCTTCCTACATAAAACCCTGTGCCGACAAGATAAAACACTGCCATAAGCAACTCGTAGAGAAGCGTCACATTCCTTTGAGGGTTTCCCCAATTGACAATTAGAGCATGAACAGCTGGGACAATCCCAAAGAGTCCCATGGAAGCAAAGAGCATAGCTCGAAAACCGCGGTATTTGGGAGAGGAAAGTGAAGGAGTGAAGAGTGTAATGATTGTGAAGATTCCCATTGAAGTAATGCCTGCTAGGTAGATGAAATACCAACGAGGAGTGCATTGGAAGATGTAGAAGATTGGTGGGAAGAAGGAAGTAATGATCATGGCTGTGATACCAGCGTAGTCTATGCGAAGGAGGAAGACATTAAGTTCTTTGGAGTGACAACAGAAGAGATGGCAAATGCTGCTTGCTAGTAGACAGAACATTGAGCCTCCTAAGAAGACAAAGAATGGCCATCTTGTTACATTCCCTGGACTCTTTGCATCCTACAATTATCAAACATTAATTGATATAATCATGAGCTTACATTTTATATTTATATACCAAGATTTTTTATGGATAATCATCATGAAAAAACCTATGGTGTAGCAGTGGATAAATCATTAGAACTGTAAGTTATGTTAATCATAATCAATTAGGTATCTATTTCCACTTGACAAAGACTTTGTTAGAGATAGAGGCTTCATTATAGAAGAAGACTCTGAACGAGCCAGAGTCTCTGTCTAGCTAACAACAACCACTTGACTAAGTTGAAATTGATAAAGTGGTTGCATGTGAATCTCAAGAGACTAACCACAGGGAAGAATCCGTCATGATGAATGATGTTGGCGACGGTTAGTCCCACAAAGAAGATGAAACCAAACAAATGTCTGTCCAAAGCAAAACCAAACAAAGAATTATTAGAAAAACAATTCATAGAAAAGTTTGAAATTTAAGTGAAATTTTGTTATAAAAAGAATACGAACGTCCAAACGTTGAGAGATTCATTGTGGAAACTGAAGACACTGAAGAAAGCATCTCTAATGGACCAATCCGCTCTGTAATAATTCAATATGAATTCATTGTCTCTCATGTAGTCCGGAAGATCGCTAAACGACATTAACTCACGTCGTTTTGTTGTCTTTTGTTGTGATTTGCTCTCTTTGATCCTTCTCTTTGTACCGTTGCTCTCATCTTCAGGCACGATCTTGCTCTTGCAGTTGCTGTTACCACAACACACAGTTTCTTCTGCTTCCTCTTTGTGATCATTTTGGTCCATATGAGCTCTCTAATATCGACAAGAATAGATTATATTGATCTCAGGAGAAGATCTGAGATGAGAGAAAAATATATAATGAAGAGAAAAAGAAGTTTATTAATGAAGTTAGTATTAAAAAGTGAATATAATAGTTATGGAGAGAGAGAAGGAAGATGAGAAATGTAAGGAGACAGCTGCAACATTTAAAGACGAAACTTAAGTATGCAGGTAGAAGTTGGTGTCGTGTTTTCATCTTTTAGTTGTTAGTTAGGTTATCAATAAATTCTTTTTTTTTCCATTTCTTCTTTTTCTTTTCCAACTTATATCATTTCACGTCAAAGAAGAAAATAAAGCTAATATTGTGGTTATATGATATACAAATGAATAATTCATGGAGAGGTTTTAATATTGCGAACGAGAAAATTTGCTATAGGTGATAAACCTCTTATAGTTCAAGAATGGTCTCCTGAGTCTGCTACTGCTGAACATGTTCTTCACTCTATTCCTATTTGGGTAGATTTTTCTCATGTACCAGATCATCTGTTTTCATACAAGGGATAAGTTTTCTTGCTAGTCACATTGGGAAGTCTATCAAGCTTCATCCTTCTACAGAACGGTGTTTACGTCTTGATGTGGCTCGAGTATTGATTGAAGTGACTTTGGATAATGAATTACCTAGCTCTCTCTCTCTATTGCCGCAGGCACTCACCTTGTTGCTACTATCAAGATCACCTACCCATGGTTGCCTCCAAGATGTCAAAATTGTCTCAAATGGGGTCATGTATCTAAAGATTGCTCTGCCCCAACTAATACAATTCTCAATGCTGATGTCTTAAAGGTTTCTACTCTTAACAGTTCAGTTCTACCTACTACTACTGATCATCTCCCTGTTTTGAGATCTCTCACTTCTATTCCTGAGGTACTATCCCCTGTGGTTGAGCCTCTTCCCACAGGAGATGATCAATTGATCCGGCATTCACCTAGGGAATCTGATGATGGCTCCAAGTCTTTTGACTGGACCACCATCAGAAAACCAGGTCGTACCTCTCCAACTATTGCTTGCTCTGATCGAACTTTACCCAATGCTATTCTTAACCATTCTTCTGTTTCAGATTCTCCTTCTAGATTTCAAATTTTGGAAACCTTAAGAGAAGAAGGTGAAATAGCTGAGGCTGAAAATCTGGAAATTATGGAGCCTTCTCATGAGCAAGTTCTTCCCATCAATTCTCTGGATACACATTTGCCAATTGATAATTCTGTATCTGTTCTCCCTGATTCGAGTATGTCTTCTCTTCCTCCTAAAATTCGGAAGTCTACTCGTACTCCTATAGCTAAGTCGAAAGATTTTGTCCCTGCTTCTAGTACTCTGCATTTGAAGAAAGCTTCCACTAGGAAGCAATGATTTCTCTATTTTCGTGGAACTTACGTGGTTTTAATCAATCACGTAAGCATAAGGTTTTGCGCGATTGGGTTAAGGATCATAAATTGTCTCTTGGCTGTATTGTGGAGACTCGTGTGATGGATACTATGCATATGAATATTGTATCTTCTTGCTTACCTGGATGGAAATTCTTAACTAATTACGACTGTCATCGTTTGGGGAGAATCTGGTAGGTTTATTCGAATGTTGTTGATGTTGTTCTTCTTCATAAATCAGCCCATCATATTACATGTGAAGTCACAGTTCTCTCTTCTGGTGTTTCTTTTATCATCTCAGCAATTTATGCCTCAAATTTTGAGCATGATAGAAGATTGTTATGGCAGGATCTCTCTTCTATTCATTCAGCTTCTACTAATCCCTCCAAGCCTTGGATTCTGTTAGGTGATTTGAATGTGACTCTTTCCTCTAGTGAACACTCACACTCTTCAGATTATGTTCATGATCAGGTTGGGATGCAACATTTTCAGAATTTTGTATCAGCTAGTGATCTTACAGATCTGTCTTTTAATGGTCCCATATTCACTTGGTGGAATAAGCGTATTGAAGACCCAATTGGTAAAAAACTTGACAGAGTACTAGTGAATGGAGCTTGGCTTAACTCCTTCCCTTCCTCTTTTTCTACCTTTGAAGCAAGAGGCATTTCGGATCATACAAGATGTGTTGTTTATCTTGCAAATCCTTCAATAGCGGCTTCTCGTAGACCTTTTCAATTCTTCAATTTTATGACTGATCATGCTGAGTTTCTTCCTAGAATTTCAGCAATTTGGGCTAGCTCTCCCCCTCTATACCATTCTCGGTCTGCACTTCATATTTTTTACAGCAAACTTAAGCTGCTCAAGTCTACTCTTCGAGACTTGAATAAGTCATTTTATGGTGATCTACATGTTAAGACCAAGTTAGCCTATGAAACTCTCTGTCAAGCCCAAGATAATGCTCTTCAATGTCCTTCTTCTTTAAATACTCAATCTGCAGCTGAGGCTTATAATCATTGGCATCATTTAGCACATTTAGAGGTGCAGTTTTTTCGACAAAAATCTCGAATAAAATGGCTTGCTGCTAGGGATAATAATACCTCTTATTTTCACAGAGTTGTTCAAGCTAGAACAGCTAAAAACTCAATCAAATCTCTTCACACTGCTTCTGGTTCTATTCTCACCTCTCCAGCTGATATTAAAAGGGAAGTTGTCTCCTATTTTACTCAGTTTTTACAGCATCAATCTCCCTCGGTTCCTAATGCTTTATCCATAGTTTCAGGCCTTATTGACTCTGCTTGTCCTGACTCAGCTGCTAGAAGTCTGGTTTCTCCTGTTTCTTCTATTGAAATCCAGCAAGCTTTGTTCTCTATGCCCTCTAATAAAGCCCCTGGCCCTGATGGTTTTACAGCTGAATTTTTTAAGGCTGCCTGGTCTGTGCTTGGTCGTGATTTTATCACCGCAGTTCAGTCTTTCTTTATATATGGTTTCCTTCCATCAGGAGTCAATGCTACCACATTGATTCTTATTCCTAAGCACTCAGCTGCCTCCGAAATGAAAGACTACAGATCTATAGGCTACTGCAACCTCTTATATAAGGTAATCTCAAAACTTCTTGCAAACAGACTAAAGACTATTTTGCCTGAAACTATTGAGTTGAATCAAAGTGCTTTTATCAAGCAACGCTTATGACTTCGCACTCTTAGTTTCGAGATTGGGAATCGACAGAACTGCCCTTTCTTAACTTAATTATAAAGGGTAGCTTAGCTGGTTAGATTTACTGAAGGTTCTCCTTGAAAATGTCTTGCTTGCTTCTGAACTGATTAAGGGTTATCATAAGTCCAATATTCCCCCTCGCTGTGCTATTAAGCTGGATATTGCGAAAGCCTTTGACACAGTTAGTTGGAGTTTCATTATCGCAGTACTAAGGGCAATGAAGCTACCTGATCTCTTTGTTCATTGGGTTCATCTTTGCATCTCAATTGCTTCTTTTTCGGTTGCTATAAATGGTGAACTAGAGGGTTTCTTTACTAGTGCTAGAGGCATTCGTCAAGGCTGCTCTCTTTCGCCTTATCTATATGTGATTACCAATAATGTGCTCTCCAAATTGCTTAATCGTGCTGCTCTCCACTCAGTTTTTGGGTTCCATCCATTGTGCAAAGATTTGAATCTCACCCACCTCAGTTTTGCTGACGACATTCTTATTTTTACGGATGGTTCTGCTAATTCTCTTTGAGGTGTAATCACACTGATGAATGAGTTTGGAAGCTTATCTGGCCTTTAAGTCAACATGTCCAAGTCCACTATTTTCTGTGCTGGTAGAACTTCTCCCTCTTTTCTTTCTGCTATTGAAAGTATTGGCATTATCTCTGGTACGCTTCTAATTAAGTATTTGGGATTGCCTTTCATGACTAAAGTTATGTCAAAAAGTGATTATGAGCCTCTTTTAGACAAAGTTCGATCTCGTATGCTTTCTTGGGCATCAAAAACTTTATCTTATGCTGGTAGATTGCAACTTATAAAGTCTGTAATTTTCAGTTTGACAAATTTTTGGTGCTCTATATTTGCTCTTCCAAAGCGTTGTTTAAAAGCTATTGAGAGTCTTTGTGCAACTTTTCTTTGGTCAGGAAATCCCAATATCACTTCCAAGGCAAAAGTTTCATGGGAAGTGATTTGTTCTCCTCAGAGTGAAGGTGGACTTGGTGTGAGATCTCTGTCCCTTACATCTCGTGTCTTTGATCTCCACTTGATTTGGCGGCTTTTTTCTTCATCTCGTTCTTTGTGGGTATCTTGGACTCGTTACTACCTTCTGCGTTATTCATCTTTTTGGGATGTTAGATCTTCTAGAAAAGGTTCTTGGATGTGGAGGAAACTCTTGAAGTTGAGAAGCATTGCATATAATTCCATAAGTGTGAATATCCAATCTGGTTTGTCTGCTTCCTTCTGGTTTGATAATTGGTCTCTAGCTGGTCGACTTTTTGACATTATTGGACCCTCTGGATTTAGATATCTTTGTATTCCTCGTTCATCAGTTGTAGCCAATGCATTTTCGTCCTTTGGATGGTCTTTTTTAGCTGCTGGTGAGAGATTGCATCGAGATGCTCTTGATCTAATTCGCTCAGGTCCTTCTCCTTGCAGCAATCTGGGACCTGACATCTATCTTTGGAGACATACGAACTCTCAATTTCGTACTTTTTCTCCTCCTTTGAGTCTTGGCAGCAGATTTGTATGCATAGGCCTGCAGTTTCTTGGCATTCTCTGCTATGGTTTCCTCAGCATGTCCCACGCTTTGCATTCATAACTTGGCTTACCATTCATGATAGGTTGTCAACTGGATCCCGCATGAAACTTTTGGGCTTGACACAACATTGTGTTTTCTGGGCTACGATTAATCAAACTGAGAATTTTTTTAGTGTGATTATATTCTGAGAATTTGGAGGAAGCTTAGCTACATCTTGTTAGGTAACTTGTATACTTCGGATTGGGAGATTTGTATCTCTAGACTCTCTTCTTCCTGTCTGAGTCTGGTTGATTATACTCTAGCAAGGCTTATTTTCAGGCTGCTGTCTACTACATTTGGAAAGAGAGAAATAATCGTCTTCATGGAAAGGGTTCGGTTTCCTCTTCTACTCTTCTTTGTTTTATTGATAAAGTAATTAGGAACCGAATCTCTTCTCTTGCTTATAAAGCTCCCCACCCTCTTGAAAGCCTTATGAGACGTTGGTTTGAAACTCAGTTAATTTGTTGATTTTTTATTTCTCTCTTTGCCTTATTTTAATGGCTTTCAGCCTTTTGTAAATACTCATTTTACCATTTGATGATCAATAAATTTTACATTTCATCAAAAAAAGATTTAGGGATTAAGGATAGTAAAAAGAAATGGAAGATGACTCCTAAGTCTAGCAAATCCTCATTTTTCTTTTTCTAGGTTTATTATTTTTTTTTTAAGAAAACAATTGTGTATTTCTTTTGTAAATTCATCGCCACCTAGTTAGGTTTCCACGTCTTGTTTATATAATGAAGTAAATTAGTTAATGGAAAGAAAATTATGTCACAGTTGGTTTGGTTAAATATTCATATATGCTATTTTCTTTAGTTAGAATTCGCCAATAGATAAATCACGTAATCTATTGAGTTCGGAAAAACCAAACGATTATGTTTTATACTACTTTTTCAAGATACGCAAAATCTTTTATATTTGAAGAGAGTACATTTAGGGGATCATAGTTGGTGTTTAGCACGTGTGACATGGGATCTGATACATAGTCCAAAAATATCAAGGTCTTTTATTGAAAATGTTTTAGTTTGTTTTGGATCAAATTTTTGTTAACATTTTATTTTATATTATAAAATTTTTAGTGATTAAGTCATATGAAACAAAATATTTTTTGTAAGTTTTAGAATCTAAAGTAATTTTAGTAAGTTATAGGGTAAAATTGTTTTTAGTAAAACTTAATGTTCAAAAACATTTTAAATAAAATCTAGGCTTAAATTTTTTTTTTATCATTAGGTCAGCACTATAAAATACTCCCTCTGTTTTTTATTACTTGATGTTCTAGGAAATAATTTTGTTTTTAAATAGTTGATATTTTGCATTTTCAATACATAATTGACCTAAATTTTCTTATTTTGCCCTTATTTAATTTTTTTTTCTGTCTTTTCACTTCTTTAATTTTTTTATAATCAAATAATAAAAAAGAGTATAATGTCATTTCACAAAATTTCTTAATATGTATAAAATTTATAAAACATCAACTAATTAAAAACAGAGGGAATATTTTACTTCAACGAAACAGAACCTTTGATTTTTTTAAGGCGGCCTGTAGGGGATTTTAGGACCGACCAAGTCAAAATTTTAGTAACGGCTTGTGCCTCTCTTACACATGCATGATGCCTATGTACCCACTTGGATAGTTTGTATTTTTTTTTTTTTCTCACGTCAAGCTTTCATATTATCAACTAAAAGGATTGTTCATACAATAAACCTGAAAAATACCGAATTAAAAGGCAAGTGGATAGTTTGTATTTATAAATAAATTAATAGTAGCTGAATTGCTTTCAGTCTGGTGGTTAGGATGATCCAGCTAATGACTTGGCACCCGGATTCGATTCCTACCTGCTGCATTATGGTAGCTTAAAAAAGGATTTTAAGGGTGGAATAGACTATGGATCGGGTCTTGTCGATCCAATGTTGACAAAAAAAAAAAACTAATAGTAACGATAAATAATGCAAAGTATTAGTACACGTTTACTTTGCTTTCTTCAACAATAAATTCCTTTTTCGTGAACTAAAATTGAAAAAAACGTTTACTTGGCTTTAAATATAAGAGTAATTTCAGTATATTTGCATTCTTTGGTTTTGGAAATCTTATGAGATAATTTCAGGAATGTAAATAATGAAAAATCATATTTTAAACTGCAACTTTCTCTATCCGACTTTAATTCTAGAGAAACACGTAGTTTTGCATAATAGAATTTGAGATTTGGATTATAAATTAGGAGTTTGTAAATCTAAATGTTGACAAATAGTTAAGAAAAAAAATTAATTTTCTATATGATAGGATTCCAGACAAAATTACCATTTGGGACAAATATGTAATGGACATATCGTTCTGTCTGTAATCCGTCTAGAAAGGTTCACTTCAGACAAATTCGGGACAATAATTACTGTCTAAAATCAGTATTTTTCTTGTAGTGACAACTAATGTACAAATTATTGATAACAAAATCAGAAATGTATATTTTGAGAAATCATAATATTTAAAACGAAACATGCAACATCTCACGTCTTGTATATAATGATCTTATAATGGGTAAAAAGAAAGAATGAAAGAGAAAGGAGTCATATGTAAAATGGTCCACAAAAAAAAGGAAAGTTATTTTAAGATTTATAATTTTCTAAAATTTGAGAAACTAGCTAGTGTCATTTTCAATTAGTTCACTAGTACTATATGTAAATACCTATTAATGCCGTAATAAATGATGAAATTACATTGCCATGCTGTTATGTAGCCATGTCCCATACTTTTTTTTTGTTCCTTTTTTATAAATTAAACATCACAAATTTAATTTTTGTTATGATGCGTATGATTTGATTACACGTTTGCAATCTAAAACTAACGTAGATAATGTGCATGGTTCACTATATAACATCAATAATATTATATCATTCAAATAAATCACACTATATGGAATCACTTATTGATAAATGACACATTATATGTGATTTAACATCATTTATAAAAAATGATATGATTATTGCATCTTTTACAATTGCACGAGACATCACATATAGTACGATGAAAATTGTTGCATCAATTGCTTAAATTGACACTAATTGAATCACTACTTTCAAAATTATTTTTATAAGTGATGTAAATAATAATTGTATCAATTAAAACTGATGCAAACAAATAAAATAAATGACATTATACGTGTAATTTTTTGTAATGGTTGTATAGCTTATTGGTCTTGTAAAATTTTGTGTTGGGAAAGCATTAACAAGTAATGGCTCATAGACCGTCCAATTTTTCCAAAAGAGGTTACTCGAGAAGCAGCCACAAAAACCCATTTACATACGCAATTTTTATTTACTCGTGTCTTCATTTCTTGGATAAATTGATCATTAAACACTTAGAAGAATTCATAACTTGTCTCAGTAATATATGTTTTTTGTTTGGTTTTTGTCTTTGTTTAATATGGTTGGGAAGAAAATGATGTTAGGTGTCATTGTGTCAACATCTTTTGTAACCTTTAGTTTAGTACAACTGCCACTCTCTTTGGCCCTAATTATATCATTTTGTCCCCTACCATTAATCATAATAATTAGGAATTGATTTTGCTTTTCTTTTTTTTGTTATATTTATTGAATTTTCTGAAAATAAAACTTTTCAACTGCTATTTTCTACACTTCTGATATTTATCTTTTAAGAAATTTAATCAAACCTACAAAATCAAAAATAATACGCAATATAATTTTTACATAAAATTTTAAACAATTTTTCAGTCATTGTACACTAAATTGTAAAACTTTCCATTGTAGATTTTGACTACTTTTTGAGATATTTTTTTGTTGACAATGATGATGAAAAATGATATTAGTGAGACTAATTTGCATTTTTTCAGATATGAAAATTTGAATTCACAATGGCAAGTTGATATATATATATATTATTAATATTGAACCACAACTTACCGACACATTAGCCAAGTTCTTACATAATGTAAAGAGTAAAACTCGATTTCTTGTTATGTAATAGTATTTATCTTTACTATATTTACCGTGTGCTACTAAACTAAATTCACTTCACACAAGTTAGAAAATATATTTTGCAAGACAAATTTTTGTTTCCCCTGTTACCGGAATATACTCCTTTTATTTTATTTATTACAATACTTGCATAAATTTAGTAAAATCCGTTGGGTTGTCAAAAAGACAACCATATAAAGAGTTCGGTATTTCCGGCAGCTTATGTACGACGAAGTAATAAACAAAACCAAACCATGTGGTCAATGAAAACGATAGCTCGCATTTGGCACTAACCATTCATGATTAGGTGATGTGTTCTGTCTTATTTCACGTTTCACTCCTTGACAACTTCTAGTTTCTTCAGGGCATCACGAAGATCTGAATTTAGCGATGCATGAACCACGTTGTTGCTCTCAAAAGAGATCACGTCTGTAAGAGGATAGCTCCGGTTAGTATGCAAGGCATTGCTTGCGCTGCAAGATACACCCGTTAGAACGACGCTCTTGTGAAGTCCTCCGAGCAATCCTTCGTAATCAGTGTCACCAGATTCCCCCACGAATACCGCCATTTTCGCCATGTCAATGCCCCACCGGACGAACAAATACCTGGTTCACCATAACCGTTGTCAGGGCAATGCTCAGAAGTAAACCATAGTTACTTGTACCCACAAGTTTTGTACTGAATAGTTACTTACCTTAAGGCTTGTATACGAGAAGCCAGCACCGGAATAACATTTATTCGAGTGCCATTCTGGCTATAAACGACATGACAACGCAGAGCTTGGATTCTCAGCAGCTTCCGTAGCTCTCTTACTGGAGGTACCTGATGATCAAAAACAAGAAGGATGAATTAACTGAAAGGCTTAGAAGATCAGTGAAGTGTTCTTAATAATGTTTGTCTGGTTAAAGTTACCGCTGCAGGCTTTTTGACTGTAAATGTGTAGCAGTAGTCAGTTGAAAGATGTTCAGCAAGAGTGACTATCTGCTCGTCATTGTCAGATTTTTTATCGTTAAGTGAAGATGCCCAACGGATCAAAGTCTTCCTCAGCCCTTCACCACCCCATCGATATTCTATGTGGGAGTGGTAGTAAAAGTCAACAACAAAAGGACCATCTTCGGTGTTGAGGGATGTGTAATGGAGATCGCTTCCGCTGTTGCATATGAAGGCGTCAAAATCATTAGGGTTTAAGCCCCCTGACACCAAGAAAGATTGTATCTCAGAGATTGTTAGTGATGTCGATAATATGAACCCAACAGATCCTTCAGCTCTTTCTTTTTCAACCGCTTCAAGAATCCTTCTTGTAGCCTCTAGTGTGTCTTGTTCCCCATCAAAATCAAGAGCAATAACAATAATGAACTTCCTCCGCCGTACAGCTGGGAATTTTCCAGAGTTAATCTCTGACTTCTCCAGTGATCCCATTTTGCGGCTATCTTTGCCTTTAGACCAGTTTAGGACGGCAGCTTCAATTTTGCTCTTCCTGTCCATGGAATTCCCTTCTGGGTTCATGTAATTATCGTTTCCACTACCGTCAAATGAAAACTTTAAGTTCAAGGATATATCTTGTATATCTCTCAACGAATCACTAGGTGACTCAGGTTCTGAATTATCACCGCCATTATCACTTTGCCATTGCGGATGTCTTGGTTTGAAGCTGGTTATGCGAGATAGATAAGTTTTGCAATGCTCTGGCCAAGAGAACTGGTGAATGTTCTTCAACCCATTTTGCCGACACTTTGCCCATAGTTGCTTATCAGCAACGAGCTTAAGAAGAGCTGAGGAGATAGACTGCTGATCATGAGGATCCACAAGGAGGCCATTGTCCAGGACCTGGAAGAAAATCTCCAAGGTACATTTTAGAACAAACGAGCAGGTATGTAATGAAAATCTCCAAGGTACATTTTAGAACAAAACGAGCAGGTATAAAATAGTCTCGGGAACTTCGAAGTTTCATTCTAGTAAACATACCCTGTGTATATCTACAGGACCACCATTTTGTGTAGCTACCATAGGCAAACCATGAGCGGCGGCCTAGAAGGAGAAACAATACACATTACACTAAGATGACAAGAGAACGAGTCATGAACACTAATCTGACAGCAAGAGAAAACAATACCTCAATTAACGTAAGTCCAAATGGTTCAATTATTGCTGGATTGATGAAAACACCCTGCAAAGAATCAATCAACAATGATTGATCTACTTAAGTAATGTCTAATAGTTGAAGCAAATATATGATTGCATCAACATATGCAGAATACGATAAAGGTTGACAACAAGCCGAAAAAGTTACATAAGTCTATAAATCCATAATTATCAGAACAGTGAGACAAAGTCTGCCAAGAGTACCTTTGACTTTGCAGCTAGACGATATATGTCTGGAACATCTGACTGTTTGTGATGTTTAGGGTACGCAACTTGACCGTAGAGATCATACTTGTCAATTAGCTTTAGAACAGAAAGGAGAACAGAAGAACTCGTGCTTGACATTTCATCAATCCCGTCTCGGTTACCCATTATAAGTGCCTGCAAATCAGAGATATGGAAGATAAAGAAACATAAAACAAACATCCAAAGCTTAGTAGAAATGTCTTTATAGAACTCATTAATATGACATTTACATACCAGGTTAGCAAGCTCTCTCAGTGGACGGCATTCTCCAAATGCCTTCACCAACGTTGTGATGTTCTTTTTTGGGTCGGGCCTCGCAAGAGCTAGTATCATCGGCTTTCGGGAATTTGAGAAGAAACGCATTATCTACATCACATACGAGTAAACTGCTTGATGGAAAGATAAGGCTATAGTATTTTATGTAGAGACTGAAACTAATAAAGGTGATATAAATGCTATTGTCAAGCAAGAACCTCATTCCAAATTGGTGGATCTGGAGAAGTTGGATGTTCCTCGTTTGCATCAGTGTCGTCCATATCACCACCATGTGGGACAATATGATTGAACTCCATCCCAGGAGGAATTTTCTGAAGAAAAAGTAAATATACAGAAAACATTTTTATGATACTCTAAAAGAGTCAGAAGACTACGCATAAGCATTCTAACAAAGCAAAGAAAAATCGTTTTCCCACCTGAGACATCTATTAATTATAGCAACATTTGGATGTCAAACAAACATTAAAACTAACACTAAGACTAAAGATGCCGATCAAGATCTACAGTGTTGAAAATTAGAAGACATGTCAACATAACACCAGAGAGAGCAAAAGGTTTGCTGCAGCTAAGCACATCATTCATGAACCAGTAATTTGTCACCAAATGACATCTTCTAATAGTTAGCAATAAAATTTTCAATGTGGAAAGCATATATTCCAGTCCGTGCTAATAATGCCAATGGTCAAGCATCAAGAAAATAACAAAGGTTTGAGTTACTTACAACCATACGAGGCATGAACCGTCCATAGCAGCTCACATTCCGCTTGAGCCTTGCTCTCAATTTGCGCTCCAATATGGGGTCAAAACCATCATACAATCTCCATTGCTCATCTATCTCCTGTCGTGTGCTAGTTATTACCATTTCCGAAACATCAAGAGATAATTCTTCACCCTCTATTCGACGCATAATTTTGTATGTGGAGTTTATTTCTTCTTTTGAAAGACGGCCTTGTCTCAAAAGCTGCTCTAATTTATCTCGACCAAGTGAATGGCCAGTAAGAAGCATAGGCACATTAAGTGCACCTGAGAGCAAAGCAGTGGCATCACCAGCATCAGCATAGTGTCCATGGATGGCAGCAGGCCAAATAGGCTTTCCAACACCAGCTTGTTCACCGAGAACGTTTGACATTTGCATAATGTGGTTCATAGCACCATCAACAAATTCAGGAATGTGAGGCCATAGAAGTTCTTTCGGAATATACTTGTCCTTTGGGCCAAATGGTATCCTCACAATATAAGCACCGCTACTTTCCCCCATCTCATTTGAGAAATCTTCAGAATCTCTAGGAGTCAGCATTTCTGTTGGTTCACCATAACTCCAGTCAACATCTGGCGAAGACACTTGTCTAGTAAGCAAGTCAACTCTGTAAACTCCTGGCATGGAACCCAAGGCCCGTGCAAGTTCTACGACATATTTAACCTGTAACGTAAGAAACAGTGTGAGGAGGACTAGCCTACCTTTGTACCAAATTACAGTTAGTCATTATTGTCCGTATCTTTTATCAAGTATCAGTACCTGGCCACCAGTATCGGAATCACGGCCGAGCTCCATGTTTTCACCACGTATTAGACCGTGAAGACTGCATGGCATATTGCATACTGAATGTTACACAACTATCACACAATAACATTCCAAATACTTTTCCATCAGTATCTTTACACATTCTCAATTGTCAGATCTGTTGATATATGTTTTATATATTATATAAAACAGGTCTTAGAAGGTGGCCCGCCTAACTATAACTTGATTTCACCAAGTTAATAGATTTACATAGCAGAAACAAAGCGTATAGCACATGTTAAAAAAAAAAAGTGTAGGAGACAAGAATTTGAGCACACACCTAATCAAAACAAGATACAGTTTATTTCCCTTCTGTTGGTTTGCCCATATCTCCATCGACTCAGTAGAATTAATTCTCGGCAACCTGGGTTTGGTGCTTTCATTATGTGTTGATATATCACTGACGATATCTCCTTTCTCACCCTCTGAAAACTCCTCGGACATATCAGCTGTTGCCTCCCTACGACCTCTCTCACGCTCAAGCCGGCGCTTAGCCAGCCTCTGTGCTTCCTTTTCCTCATGCTACACAAATATAACAATGACCAAACAGAACATGAGTTCCAATTGCTTTGAAGATGTATGAATTCAAACAGCAGAAATTCTAAGCTATTCAGTGGGGAAAACTCATGGTATCACATCAAATTCATAGCTATTTCATAATTCGACGATCCAATGTCGCATATCACAATTTAGCTCTCAAAGGCAGGACAGAGAACCTACTAAAAGCTAGTTAAATTCAAGGAAGATCACTTTTAAAGACTAGTCCACGATTGCCCCACATTTACCTCATTGTTTTCTTCAGCATGTACATTTTTTATCCCCACTTACAAAAAAAAAGGAATGCAAAATGCAAACTTTGAAAAGGTCCAAACTAGAGGAGATCAAAATAAAATAAAAAGCTTTTGATTTTGAGAGTCAACAATTCAGATCAAAGTCAAGCCTCCGTTATGATGAAATCTCCAAAACCCACTTTCAAAAGTTAAGAGCAAACAGAGAAAAAAGAAAGTGTAAAATTTGGAACAAAATCTGCAAAAAGCCAAGTGAACAAAAAAAAGGAACCTGCTTCTTTTGACGAGCAAGATTCCAGATCCTCCAACACATATTCTCTAATCTTGTATTCCTCTCCTGAGGACTCCTCGTAGCAACAGCCTAAGAAATCACACAAATACAGTCATCACATCAACAGATTCACACACACATAGCATAACACACTCTGTTTATAAGTGATAAAATACCTTAACCCAAGATCTATGAAGGTCAGTTTCATCAAACCCAGTGATGACTTCTTCAACAAAGTAACGGCTAGGAGTAAAGCGACCTCTTTCCCTGAGAAGAAGCGAAGAGCGAGCATCTTCAAGTCCTTGACCGACGTCGAGAATCGCTTCCAAGTAACTGTTAACCCAATCGTTCCCAGCCATTTTGGGACGATCAGGAAGAACCTCCGCGAATGATGAGATGGAAGTGGGGGATGAATTGGGATTGGAGATGATTGAATCTCCTAACCTTTTTTTTATCGAAAGACGACAAAGAGTCGGATCAATGGCTCGCGTCATGTTTCGAATTTAATATATATTTATTTTAAATACTACTAATTAGAAAGTGGCAATTTACCCAAACAAAAGTTTAAGTATTTATAGATCTAACCGGTGAAAATCCGCCCATTTTGTAACCCAATTGGATATATATCGGGTCAAATTCGAAATCAATAAAATTGATTCATAAAACCGAATACAAAAAATAACCGTAAGAGAAAACCGTTAAAACCCAAAAATCGACTCTCGTTAACTTCTAGAAAACCAATTATGTTAAAATCCTAAAATCTTTCCCAAATCTTCCTTGTAAACCCTAGAGCTTGTCAATTTTCCCAAATCGAGTGAATCACGCTATCATTACAAATTCAAGTTCAATTTCGATTTCGTTAGCTTCTACTATGAAAGATTTGGATAATGTTTTTTATTTCATTTGCAGCAACCATATGTTTGTTTGAATGATATCCTGGGTTCCAAATATGGTTGATAACAAAGAAATCGTAATTGTGATGTATGAAATTGGATGTTTTATGATTGAATAAATGATAAATCTAAAGTGTGATGTTTAATTTTGGATGATTTCCGATTGAAGTTGGGTCAAATTCAAGCGTTTGATTAATCGAGAACGAAACAAATTGGGGAATGATGGTGCAACGTGGCACTTCATGATTAGCTGTTA
>OVBA01004549.1:0-23124 GCA_900406435.1 Lepidium aucheri
CACCGATCTTCAGATTTTTGTGGGTGGGAACCTTAGATTTTCTTGCATGTTGTCTATCTCTGCGAATCTTCTTCTCAATTGAAAGTTTCTCCGTTTTGATAGTTGTGATGAGAGAGTACTATCGAGGATGTGATTAGAAATTCGTGGGAAATCGTAAGTAGAAGAACCGACAGCAAAAAGTTACTTTGGTGGTTTTACTCTTCTTCTCTATCTTCGAGAGAAAAGAGACACTTTGGCTAGTAGGGTTTTTGGTGGTTATCACATTTGTTGCATGTCATGTTCTTTATTGTGTTCTTTTATTTTCTTAATTATAACTCATTTCTGTTTTTATCGAACGAACAAAATAAAGGAGGAAATTTATTAGGTATGTATTCGTTCTGCGTTCTTAAAGCTGTGAGCCTGGAGTGAAAGTACATAAATCTGGAGGGAGCTTTTTTAGAAAAGTGAAAAAAAAATGACAAAAAGTGATATAACGCATTTACAGATGCAATTTTTCCTCTATTAGTTATCATTCTTATTATGAAAATGTGTTATATAAAGATAGTCGTGGCAATGAGCATAAGGGTTTAAAATTTTAATTATGAATTGGATTTTTTTGATAAAAAAATATGTTGTATAGGGTATAACTAGTTAAGACTGTAGAATTGAATTTTTTAGCTGTAGTTTTTTCGTTGTTAAATGCATTTTAGATTAGGTATTGTACCATTCTCATCTTTGAATCTTAAATCTAACGAATTTTTTAGCTCATATTGTTAGAACTTTAGATCAAAATAGAGATAATGAACAAAAAAAAAGAGAGATTGAAGGAACAAGAAGAAGTTTCAGACTCAAAAAGTCTTCTTCTGTATTTGAGCTAAAAAGCCTTCAATTTTGTGTTAGATCTTCTTGAAAGTTTGCTCCAATATACTTCTACTCTCTATTGTATTGCACACACATAAGAGATAAAATTCTCGGGAGAGGGAGAGATGAAGAACTTGAGAGAGAATCAGAGAGAAATTTGATGATCCAAGTTGAATTAGATTGATCCATCTTTTCTCAATTTCGATGTTCTCTTATTTATAAATCTTCAATTGCTTGTACTTCAAGCTAATAAACATTATATTCAAGAAATTGAGTTTGTTGATGTTTATGAGCAAACAAAAAATCAAGGGTCGAATAATTTTTATTAGATCGAACAGATAAATACAAAGAGTACGGTCTGAGTATCTGCTAATAACCAAAATGGTTTTTTTTATCATATTCGAGCTAACTAGTTCTTACATGATTCGAGATAAGATATATTTGCCTTGATTCGTGACTCTTGTATTATAGATGTTTTCCTTTGTGTTTTTCAGAAAATATTGTGATTTATCACCGGATTGGGCGTTGTCTTTGTATTTTTTATTATATTAATCAATCTCTAAGATTGACGAGATTCTACTTTTTTAATTAATTAGCGCATTGATACTTATCCAAAAAAAAATACTCTTTTCTTTGACGACAAGCACGCTAACACTGGATCAGCCTGCTAATTTTGGACCGGGTCTTCGACCTTCTTCTCTTGTCGGATTCTCTTTTTATTGGGCCTAAGTAATTTGAGCTTAGCCATTAATAGTAGCCTTCTAGCTTTCTTATTCAAACCCAAGAGAATAATGAAGAAATCCTGTTTCTTTTTCTTTGTTTTGTTTGCCTCGAAGTTAGAACTTTTTCTATTTTTAAATTGGTGGTCAAATTTCATGTAAAAATTAGATTGATAGTGGGCGGAGCTCGCGTGTCTTTATAAAATGTGTGGGTTAGAGGTACCATGTATATTCATGCTAGCCGCAACCATTGCATCACCATCTTTTCACGGTTTAACTTTCACCGTTTCTTAAAGGTCCCTCTTTCTTCTTCGTTTGATGTCTAGATTTTTCTCTCTGCTTTCCTCTTTCTTTTTTCAAATTTCCTTTCGAATCCGATTGATCACCGCTGATGTCTTTCGATTCTTCTCCCATCGTTCTCTGGTACTTCCCGCGGCAAGGCCGGGGAATGTCTCTTGATGATTTAGAGGCGTTTAGATCTAGTCATGGCACCTCTTCAAATGTCGGTCCCTTGAGTTCTCATCTGGAGCATGAGCTAGATATGTATGTTTAGGCTTCTATGAACTTCTTTGACCGTTTTGGGTTATCTTTACTTATTACCGAATGCATCATTCTTCTCTTAGAGGAGCTTCATGTTGTTCTCCTTCAGCTTTATCGTTCGTTGTTGCGCCAGGCGTTGGTTTCATTCACCCTGGCAAAGGAGAGGAGCATTGTGTTGAATCCTTGTTCGCTACTCCCTATTTGTCTTTTTACATTTCGCAACCATCAGGCGATACCCATCCCTGTTTCTGTACTTCCCACCTGGACTGGTTCACATGCACTCTGCAGCGTGATGACAAATGAAAGGAGAATGGGTTTTGGTTTCGCAAGTATTTTGCTACTCTCATAGAGACTCCTTTTAATATTTTCCTCTCTCAGTGGGGTCAAAACTTGGTCGACGTCCTATGTTTACTTGTTCTTCCTTCTTCTCTGTTTTTTTACTCTTAGAGCTAATTATTGTGTGTGCTTCAAAGCTCCCATCAAGCAATACATTTTGCGGAGCGCAAATATAATCTCAAAACTTAGGAAAGGCAACTGCTCGTGACTGAGTATCCTTTGTATGTTTGGGACTAGGACTTTCGATGGTGTCATTGCCTTGATGTCGAAGGGGAGAGAGAATGGCGTTTCTTATGTGGTCTTGTTGGTTGTCTCTGAATGTTTGTTAGCCAGGGGATAAATTGGCGTAGACATCGTCAGTTCTATTGCTTATTCTTCATATAGTGATTTAACGAGCCTTGCTGTCAGATTTGTCTGTTGTTGATCATAATTTCTTTCAGAAGTCTGTGCCTGCATATGATATTTTTCCACAAGAAAGTTTTTTGGGTTTCTCCAGTGATCTATGAATATGATTCCACCTCGACCCACTTTGTAAAGTAGTCTATGAGAATGAGAACAAACTTGTGCTTTCGTACTCCTAAAAGCTCCATTGGTATGATGATGTCCATTGCCCAGCGCATGAAGGGGTAAGGAATGGATGTTGTAGTCAGAGATGCTGTTGGTTTATGTTTGGTCGGAGCATTCCGCTAGCACTTATCGCATCATTTGGAGTACTCCTCGCTTTCCCCAATCATTGTTGGTCAGTAGAGCTTGTCCTCTGGAGTGACTTCCGCACGAACCTTTGTGGAATTTTACGAGTACTGTTTTGGCCTCTTAGGTGCTTGGGCATCGTAACTATGGTCCGTTGAAACAGTGTTTGTATAGCTGGCCCATGATCATGCAGTAGAGGGCACTGTGGATTTTGAGATTTTGCGCTTCCCATTAATCTTCTGGTAGTATCACGTGCTGGATATACTAAATGATTGGCTCACTCTATTCCAGTGTTGAAGTTTGTAGAACTTCTGGATCGGACTAATTACTTGCTTCCAGTGGCTGCCCCAGGACGGGCAATACTGCATCATCTTGTTTTATGGTACACTTTTCTTTAAATTCAACCGGGATCACTTTTCTTACTAATGGGTCCGGCGTAGATGCCAGTGCGGCTAGTGTGTCTTTTGCAGTGTTCTCTCCACGGGGTATCTTTATTAGTTCAAAGTTATTAAACTTTGTCATGAGTCCCCTTACTAATTGAAGAAAACATTCCATCTTTTGATCATTTTTGATGTATTCTTTGTTGCACTGTGTAGCTACTAATTAGGAATTTGTGTAAGCATGAAGGAATTTTATTCCCAGAATTATAGTGAGTTCCATACTTAAAATGAGAGTCTCGTACTTGACCGTGTTGTTCATGGCCTTGTATCCAAGGTGGAATAATTTCTCTAAGATTTCTCTAGACGACAAGGTTAGTAGGATTCTGATTCTAGCACCTGTTTTAGATGACGTTCCATCGGTGTGTAGTTTGCAGGGTGGCAGTATACTGGCTGGGTCATTTTTGGGTACTAGTTCGGCTACAAAATAGGAAAGGACATGAGACTTTGCCGCTATTTTCGCCTTGAACTCGATGATGGGGTCGCTCACCTTGATTGCCCACTTGGCTAACCGTATGGACCAACCTGGGCTATACAAAATGGCTCGGAGCGGGTACTCAGTGACTATGGCTATGGTATGGCTTTGGAAGTAAGGTTGGAGTTTTCATGCTTCCACCACCACTACTAACGCTAACTTCTCCATGGAGGGGTGATTTGCTGATATAATAGATTGGTTTCTGCTCTCCATGTTCCTCTCGGACTAATACTCCACTGCCTATGGTCTCTGACATTGCCACGTATAGGTAAAGTGTGTTCCCGTTCTCTGGTTTTGCCAAGATTGGTGGATTGGCTATGTAAGGCTTGAGCTGATTTAGCGCTTCTTGGCATTCGTCGTTTCATTCGAACTTCTCGTTTGCTTGAATAGCTTGTGAACCAGGAGACACTTTTCCGTTGATCTGGAAATTAAGCGATTTAGTGCCGCAATTCTTCCCATGAGTTGCTGCACGTCCTTTGATGTATTTGGAGGTGGTGTTGATACTAGCGCGCTTATCTACTTTGGGTTCGCTTCTATTCTTTGCTCTGTGAATAAAAACCCTTGGAATTCTCCTGATGTTACGCCAAAGTAACACTCTGTAGGGGGGAGTTACATCGAGTATTTGTTTAGGATTTTGATACGTGATCATGTTGTTGATGTAGACCTTCATTATCTTCCTAGTTTAGCCTTGAACATCTTGTTTACGAGTCGCTGGTATGTCGCCTCTGTTTTCTTTAGCATGAATGGCATGACTTTGTAGTAGTACAATCTTCTGCCAGTTATGAATGAGCTTTTTTCCTGGTCATCGGGATGCATGGGTATTTGATTATATCCTGCAAATCGTCCATAAAATATATTACCTTTATATCCGATCATGGCTTTTACCAGCCTATCAATGTGCGGGAGCAGGAAAATGTCTTTTGCGCACACCTTATTAAGGTCCATGAAGTCTACACAATCACCTCCACTTTTCATTCTTCTTTTTTACCACTACTAGGTTTGCTTGTAAGTCCGAGTATTTGACTTCTCGTATCGACCACAGCTTCAAAGTTGTTCTACTTCATCGTTGACTGCTTTAGCGGGCTCTTGTCCTAGCTTCCTCCAGTTGTACTTTATCGGCTTGAAGGTTGAATTCACGTTGAGTTCATTGATAAAAGTGTTTTTTGCGGTTTTCTTCTATCAAATCATGTAATGAGGTAAGTGGAGGGTGAGTTGTTTAAACAATACTCGGAATTTTCTACTAGCAATCGATCTATGAACACTACCTAGTTCAAGTAAATCTAAAATAATCTGTCACAATGCTAAAGAGGAAATAAGCAACATCAAGCAAATGGACACAAAAGACAATATAGGCTAAAGGACAAAACAAAATCTGAACATGAACAATAAACAGAGAAATTGATATAAAACAGAGCACAATTTCAAATAGGTTTTAAACTAGATGAGAAAGAAGGATCTAAAGAATTGGATGGTTCATCGGCGATCAACTCGGTGATCCCACTCATTGATTGCTTATGAGTGCTCTCTAGGCAAGGAAAAAGGTAAGATCAACCCGCTCTCGCGGCAGAGATCTCGACCCAAACCAGCTGATCCATTCGACTCTTGTTGCAATCTCACCAGGTTGAGCGCATAAAGACCAACCCAAGTTAGCCTAATGGCTGATCCACATTTAGATCTCACTTTTGCGGATCGGATTGTCTCTGATAAGGTTTGGGACAATATTTTCACAAACCCTAGCTTGAGATCATGACCCCGATCAACCCTCAGCTGATCAGGAAGAAAGAGGCATAAAACACACTCTTATTAGAAGAGATCGGCGTTAATGGTCGGTCAACTAAGTAAGGGAATTGCCAGTTTCAGCTCAGATCTCCCCATCCTCGAGATCCAAATGGATCTACTCACTCCTCATTTTGAGAGGAATGAGGATTGTGATAGATACCGAAGTCATATTCAAAGTAGAAAAACTAAGAAGAAAAATAAAGAAGAAAAATAAGCAAGCATAAACTAATTCATTCAATAATCAACCATCAATCCATAAACAAAGCTTAGATCTATAAATCAAATGAAAAATGGCATAAAGATAAAGTTTTTGTCTAAACAAGCAGATGTTGACATAAGAGTCATTAGAGGGGTATTTATAGGGTTACTTTCATAACCCTAATGGTCAAACCGACCTAAATCGGTCAACCAGGCAATCTGTGAAGCTTTCCTCGGAATTCTTGTGCGAGCTTAAACTATGAGGAATGCTTCATGTCTCTATACTTGTGGTTTCCGTCTGAGTTATTGCACCGAGTATGATCCTTGATGTAGAAAAAGGTAAGGTCTTTATTCTGCACGGGTCTTCCCTCGAGATAGATTGGTTGAGGCAAGTCCTTGAGGTGGCTCTCTCTACGACTCTTCTGGACTTCCTCGCATATGTGCTTCGGGTGGAGGTCCGAGGGGTCTACGATCCTTCTTGATTGCTGCTCTCTTAAGTATTCCAACAGCTGCTCCGATGTTCCTTAGCTCCATTTTAGCTCCTTTTATGCTCTTTTTACCTCAATGGATTCCAAACTCCATATGCAAATGCAAAAAGTGCAAAACAAGCCTAAATGATCCTAAGTGCAAGGAAAATCTATATAGATGAATGCAAAATCACCTAAAACGAGACTTTAGAAACATCAAAAATCACACACATCAGCTCCCCCAAACTTAGATCTTGTTTGGCCTCAAGCAAGTGCAATGACCAATGTGGAAAAACTGCACACAAAATGGGAAAATCTCATCCAATGGGTAACTTGTATAAGCTAGGGCCGTAATCCACATGTGAGCTCTATCATTTTGAAAACTGCAATGTAATCATCCTCAAGAATAGCATCCAGCTTATGGATACCTAAGACCTAAGCTGGTCTCTAAAGGTTCAAGTCCAATTCCTTATTTCTTCTAGGTGCGGTCCTCAAAAGGGACTAGAGATCAACGAGTACATATTTCAACTTCTCTAAGCTTGGCATGATTGTTCTTTTCAACACAAGTGGTGCCCTCTCATCCACACTTTTTCTGTCGCTTATTTATTCTTTTCTTTACTTTATTTTATATGTGCCATTTTGGCTTTTCCGAAATTTGCTTACACAAACATGAAAGGCTATGGGTTTTCGCTTCCTTCCAAGTTGCTTCACCGACCCGCATATGGAGTAAGCAGCAAATATACATGGGCATGAAAGGCTACGGGTTTACACATCCTTCCAGCCATTTCATCTTTACCACTTACTCGGTTTATGGCGGGCAGCTTTCATTTCTTGTTTTTCACTTAACTTGAGAGGGTTTTACAACACACATACACAATAGATCATGCTGAACATAAAAAAGGAAGGTATTTGATGAATCTCTAGGCCTTAAATTGGCAATTCAAATTCAATTTTAGAAGGAATCAAACAAGACATTTTCAAAACACAACATAAGCAAAATTCACTAGGGTGGATGATCCGCCCAAGAACTTTCCAAAACGGTCAATTTCACATCAAGAGCATTCACAATGGTTACTAGCTAACTTAACAAGGTTTGCCCATCATCAAGATAATTTCCATATAACAAGTACAAGTGCATGAATCCTATGTGAATGCAACCTATATACAATGCTATATTGATGCAAGTATATGAACACTCTATTATTTTGGATTTAATTTTCAAGATTTTTCAATTTTTTTGGTTTTTTCTATGCCTTATATGCTATGAAATGCAACAATAAAATGCAACAAAGAAAACTCGGAACGGATTTTTACAACCTAAGTGAATGCATACAAAACAGAAAATAAGAACACAAGAATCAAGGTGAGAGTACTCTAGACCCCTCCCCCAAACTTAAATCACACAGTCCCTTGTGTGTATAAAAGTCTAAGAGAGTTGTCTAGACAAAAAAAAGGCAAAATAACAAAAATAAAATGGTATGTACAATGGTTTTGGATTAGGTACCTAGAAGTCAAAAAAGTGAGCAGTCGAGGCATTCATATCCTCGAATAAGTAGTTGTGATGGTCTGGGTACCCTCTTGGAGCTAGTCCTTTGCATGGAGCGACGTGATGTGGTCTGTCGAAGTGATCCTCGTAGGTGTGATCGGCGAGGGATGCATGCAAAGAATTGGGTTGGGATGCCTGCCCTGGATCGGCTTGAGTGCTGGTGTGGTGCTTGTGGCTCTTTTTCTCCCTTCTCTTGTAAACCAACATGTTGTTGACTGACTGGCATTGCGGCTGTTCTTGGCGTGCTTTGTGGGAGCTGGTGGCTGTGGAGTTTGAGTGTTTCCTCGCAGGTGGTGGCGAGTTATGTGTGCGAGGCTATGATGACATCCCGCTGATCGATGACTGCAATCCGTCAATCACCTTCTAGAGATCTGAAGGCTCAATGTGTCACTCCTCCTTCTCTTCTGCAAAGCCCTTGACCTTCTTGAGTAGCCACTTTCCCAGCTTCTGAAGTTTCCCGATGCGCTTGTGGGCTTCTTTGGTTGCAGTTCCCTGGTTCCTCTCCTAAAATTCTTTAAACAAATAGGACTCGGGATCGACCTTGTCTTTGTTCTCGTCCGCTTTGACCTGCTGAACTTGCTGTTCTCGAGACGCCTCACCAAGTAGAGCTGCGAGGGGTGGGATGAAAGTCACATTTTTTCTTACCTTAAGTGAGGTATACTTAAGGCAACGAAGAGCGATTCTAGCGTTGGCTTTCTCCAGGTGTTCGAACTTATATATTGCTTCATTGAACTCACCCTTAGCAAAGAGGCTTTCGCCTTTAAGATCAGGTCCATGAATTGCAGTTCAACCCAATTTCTACTATCAGTGTCCAACGGTACTCTACAAGCTTCCAAAATCCGTGTCACCACGCCATCAATGTAGATGTGTTTGGCTTTCCCCGTACCTCTATCGGCTTGTATCATTGCTCTCTTTCAGTAGGTCATGAAGTGTTTAGCCAACACAAATGATATACCAGAGTTTTTCTCATCTCCCTCAATCTATAAACCGCTCGTAGTTGTTCCTAAAAAACATACCAGAGTTAGGTGGCGAAGTTGAAGGTCTCACAAAAATCCCATTGGCGATGGCTGTCTCGCATAGTTGATGGCAAGGTTCCTAATCCAGTTCCACTTGCTCCTCGATGCGTCATACTTTCCGCAACCAGATAGCATGTTCTAGACCTCGTCTATCTCCTCTTCGTCAATATCCGGGTACTCTGAGTTGCCGAATTCAAACCAAAAGATTGTATCCATTTACCTCAACGTCACAATGTAGAGCTTGTCATAGATCATGAACATTGTGTAACCAGCTCCGTTCCTCTCCATCAGTTCTCGTATCTTATTTGAATACACTCAGAGATCCATGGTTGCCAAGAATTTCAAAGTCTTCTCAATGTAATAGCTGGCCACACTGTACATGAAAGTTATAATTCCCAGGGAGTTAAAGATCCTATCCACATCCTTGGTAATGCCCAGTCTATTCATAGTCCCTATGTATGGATAGTACGCCCTTTGATACCCATCATCCACAGGGCTTTGTATGCTTTGTCAGAATTATTGGCCTTCCTTGCGGCTTTCCCTAATTTTTCAGTCTGCTTCTCCTCGTAGGATGCCCTTGTTTCTTCTTCCGAGTAACCGCTCCAGTTCACCATCTCTATGGTTTCTTTGTACTTGGGCGTCTTCTCTCATGTTCTCCTACTTGCTGCAACTCTGGTCTTCCTCTGCTCCTCACACTCGTACTCGACATCCATGGGCAAGGCTTGCCTTTCATAGCTGCTGTCAGAGTCGTTGTCCTCGCTTGTAGACGGCGAGCGATTTGCTTCCCCTTCCACTTCTCTTGCACAGAACTCCCCTCTCCATGCTGAGGTTGTACGAACCTCCAGTCCATCGACTCTCTGACTAATTTTCTTGCCATCTTTTTAACTGGCGCTTCCTTCTTTTTCTACCCATTTATACCGTCCTCGCCGTCTGACTGTACGATGAAACGACGAGTTCGAGTTTTGCAACCTCTCTCCTATATACCCGGCGGTAAATCTTCTAATTCCGCCTCCATCTCTTTCCTTCCTATCCTCCTTGCATCATGCATGAATTTGTTGTGGAATTCCTTACTCTTCCTCTTATCTCTTGAAGACATGTTGGGGATTTCGAGAAGAAGGCTTCTTTCTTGCCAAAAAACCAAACTCGCTACGGTGCTCACAATGGATGCGGCGAGCTTTTGTCTGAAACTGAACCCTCAGCTGTCTATTCTCTTCTCGCTACCTTTTCTCGAACCTGAACCCTTGTTTTTTTCTTCTCTGATTAAGTTTCCGGTGCAAAGAGAGAGTCTTTCCGTTTAGAGAGATAGAGAGCTTGAGAGTGTATGAATGTTTTGCGGTGAGAGGATTCAAGTTTAGAGGAAGATTTTGTAGGGTTTTTCGGAGACAAGTAAGGAAAGAGGCGATAATTTTGGCTCCTAAGGTCACCTCGTGGACAGTCCTCGGAGCTGACCGAATCTTAGCCCTTGATTTCAAATGTTCAAATCATGGGCGATCTAAACCGTTCTATCTCTTTGACTCAGCTTTGACCATTCCATAACTTTAGCCAATTTTGTTGACTTGTGTGTCCTATTTGGTGACCTAGAACTGAGATAACCCACTGTTCCTTCGTACCTGACAGCCTGGTGCCTCGCATCTTAACCTAGCAGTCGACTTCGAGGTTTGAATATCCATTTAGGAAAAATCAGACTTGTTTTTCTTGTAATGTTGCTCAGCGACTGTTCTGAACCATGATTAACTCCCTGTTTGTGGCAATATCTAAAAACAGGAATGATTAGTCACAATATCAAGAACGGCTTAGTATGAAGCATTAACACAATATCGGTTCAAATTCGAGATTCCAATAAACAATCGGGTTCGACTTAAAAGCAATAAGACTTATTCGGTTAAAATACTATATATAAGTATACTTAGGTTATGCAAGTAGGTTCATGAGTGGTGTTCAAGGCAATGTGAACACTACTCGCGCACCTTCCTCGGCTTTTTGTCTTAAGAGATACTTTTTTCGCCAAAAAATTCCATTCCTCGTCTCCTTGCCCGCGAGGAATATATGCGAGGCAGGCTGGTTCTTAGCTTATTGGGGTTTTCATTCCCTCATTTCTGCCAAGTTTGCTGCTTGAGGGTGTTCCTGATCCACTTATACCTGAGATGCATATAGACGTTCCAAATACCCAAAATAACAAAAATAAAAATAAAAGTTCTTCAAAACTAAATAAAAAACAAAAATAACTTAAACTAATTTATATTGAGTTTTTAAAAGTAAAGGATAGACATGGGATTCCCTCCCAAGTGGGTTTGTTTAGAGTCACAAGATTGACTCTCCATACTATCTCTAGTATGGGTTTGTGAGGGAAACTAGCGTTCCTTCAGTGGCCTCCTCGGCCATTTCCACGATAGTTCCTTCAATTTCAAAACACTGCCCGTTTATGGTTGGTTTCTTCGCACCTTCATTAAGGTTAAACATCATTCTAATACCGTCTCTAACCTTCAACTCAATAGTCTTGTTCCTCACATCGATCAATGCTCCAATTGACGCCAAGAATGGTCTGCCTAATAGTAACAGATCTGTAGGCTCTTCGTCCATTTCTAAAATCACAAAATTTGTCGGGACCAGAACATTTCCAACATTCACAAGAACATCCTCGAGCAAACCCCTCGGTCTTCTGGTGGTTCTATCCATGAGGACAAGTGATATCCTCCAGTCTTTAAACTTTGAATACCCTAACTTCTGAGCAGTGACCAGCGGAATAAGGCTAATAGACGCCCCAAGATCGCATAGACAGTTTATGAATGTTAAATGACCCACAACACATGGAAGTGTAAAATTTCCCGGGTCATCCAACTTTTCCGCAATGAACCTCTTTCTTTGGTGCGGCAAAATTCGTATTAAGACTGATCTGAGTGGTTGAGTTCCAATGGCCATGCACTCTTCCTCCTTTTCCTTTATAGCATCCTTCAAAAACTTTTTATCTTGAGGAATCAAGGCAAAAGCATCCAATATGGGTATCTTTAATTCTATACCACTCATTTGTTTATCAAAGAGAGCCTTTTGCTTCTCTGCTTGATTCTCCTTAAGTCTTGAAAGGAAAGGTAACATTAGGCGATGCGATTACTTCATTTGTGTTTTGTTTGGAACTGTCAGATTCTTCACCAGGCAGCACAGGCGTACGAGGCGTCTCCTTGAGTTGATCAGAGTTGGAAGATTTTTCAGCATTTGGCTTCTCAGCAGCCTCCCCTTGCGGCACTTGCCTGCGAAAAGTACCTTCGAGTTGTTCGTCCTCAGCAGATTTCATGATCTGCTCTGCCTCCCCTTCTTCAATAACATTATCCTCGGCGTTCACCTTCTTTTCAGCAATTGTTGGAAGCATTTTCTCACTTCGAAGAGCAGTCGATTGAGCAGTATACTCTTTGGGGTTTTGAACCGCCTTACCTAGAAATTATCTGTTAGTCTTAGTCGATGAGGAGGCTTGGTTGCTCTCCATATACTTCAACCTTGCATTGACTGTCTCAAACTTGCAGTTTAGGTCATTATAAGTCGTGTCAGTGCGGTTATGTACCTCGCCAAAATTCTTGTTGATTTTTGCTAGTTGAGCCGTTTGGCATTGAAGTATTTGTTGAAGCATATTCATTACTTTTGGTGGAGTCTCTTGTGCGGGATGAGGTTGTGTGGCGGCTGGGATAGGTTTGAGACTCTGTTGCCATTGCTCCTTTGGGATCCACGCACGCTGCTTCGGTGGGTAAACTTGTTCTTGTGGGTTGGCTACATTTGTGCTTCTATAGCTCAAGTTTGAGTTTTGTTTATAGTTCACCCAAGGCTTGGCTCCACCTTGATTTTGAACAAAGCAAACTTCCTCAACTTGTTCATCTTCCCCTTCTCTTATTTGTTCTTCCTCCACAAGATTTATTTGCTTCGTATGGACCATAACCAACTTGTCCGATTTCTCGTGTATATGCTTCAATTCCTTGCGTGCGGATGTATTAGATTCAGAGGTACCACCTACAGCTTGGTCATACTCCTCTCCATATTTTCCATCAGCTAAGGAGAGGTTCTCTATAATTGCTCTTCCCTCTTCAATCTCCTATTGTAGAAAGCTACCATGACTTGCAATATGAAGAAGCATATGAATCCTCGGGTGAACTCCTTGGTAGAAGTTGCTGAGGATCGTGTCTTCTGGGAATCTGTGGTGTGGGCACTGAGACTAATATGCTTTATAGCGATCTCATGCTTCAGCAAGTGGCTTGGTGCTTTGTTGCACAAAATTTGAGATATTTTTTCTCAACTTGGTCGTACTCAAATTGGAAAAGAATTTAGTGAGGAAAAGGCGTTTTCATTCTGACCAAGTGGTGATTGTGCCCATCGGTAAGTGTTTTTCCCATTGGTGGGCTCTATCTCCAAGAGAGAGAGGGAATAGCCTTACTCTAAGTGCATCCTCGCTCACTCCATTGATGCGAGTGGGAGAGCACAAGTGTTCAAACTCGTCAAGATGATCGAGGGGATCCTCTGAGGGAAGTCCATGGAACTTATTGTTCTGCACCATTGAGATCAGTCCGCTCTTGATCTCGAAGTTGTTGTTCTGAATGGCCGATGGTTGGATGCCATTTCTCTGTGTGTGGATACTTGGTGCATCACTCGCACCAATGTATCGAGGGCGGCGAGCCTGAGGTTGTGCTCGCACATGTGGACCTGCTACACCTGGTAACGGTGGGGTTCCATAAGTAGTTGTATCGGGTGTTGTATTATCCATGTCGGGCTACTGTTGTTGCATCCTCACATGTTGCTTTCTGTCGATGCGTTGCAGAAGGTTGTGATGGCCCTTCGAACGAGTGTGCATAAACCGGATAACTGGACTGAATCTTCACTTAACTCAAAGGAGTTAAGGTTGAGGCTGAAAGATCTGGGTCTGTCCTCGGGTTCAGACTTCGAGGAGTACCTGTGAGGCCTACAAAGACAGAAACAACGACTTTGTTAATACTTTTTTGAGCTTGGTCCTTAAAGATCCAAGCTTTGGGAGCAAAGACAAGTGTTGCAGCACAATAAACACATGAACTTGATCCTAAGACGAATAGATTATAGATTGTAATAAACAAAATTCCAATTTGACAACGACGCCAATTTGATAAATGTTTTTTTTGCGGTTTTCTTCTATCAAATCATGTAGTGAGGTAAGTGGAGAGTGAGTTGTCAAACAAATACTCAGAATGGTCTACTAGCAACCTACCTATGAACACATCTTAGTTCAAGAAAATCTAAAACAATCTGTCACAATAAAGAGTAAATAAGCAACATCAAGCAAATGGGCACAAAAGACAAAATAGGCTAAAAGACAAAACAAAATCAAAACATGAACATTAAACAGAGAAATGGATATAAAACAGAGCACAATTTGAAATAGGTTATAAACAAGATGAGAAAGAATGATCTAAAGGATTGGGTGGTTTATCGGTGATGAACTCGGCGATCCAACTCGTTGATTGCTTATGAATGACCTCTAGGCAAGGAAAAAGGTAAGATCATCCCGCTCTCAGTGGATATCTTGACACAAACAATTTGATCCATTTGATTCTTGTCGCGATCTCACCGAGTTGAGCGCATAAAGACCAGCCCAAGTTAGCCTAACATTCGATCCACATTTAGATCTCTCTTTGGCGGATCGGACCGTCTCTAATGAAGTTTGGGACAATCATTTTCACAAGCCCGACCTTGAGATCATGACCCAGATCAACTCTCAGCTGCTCAGGAAAAAGGAGGCATAAAGCACACCCTTATTAGAAGAGATCAGTGTTAATGCTCGGTCAACTAAGTAAGGGAATCGCCGATATCACCTCCGATCTCCCCATACTTGAGATCCAAACAGATCTACTTGCTCCCCATTTTGAGAGGAATAAGGATTAGGATAGATACAGAAGGCATATTCAAAGTAGAAAAGCTAAGATGAAAAATAAAGAAGAAAAATAAGCAAGCGTAAACTAATTCATTCAATAATCAACCATCAATCCATAAAAAAAGCTTAGATCTAAACCTCAAATGAAAAATGGCATAAAATAAAGTTTTTGTCTAAACAAGAAGATAATGACATAAAAGTCATTAGAGGGGTATTTATAGGGTTACTCTCATAACACTAATGGTCAAACCGACCTAAGTCGGTCAACCATGAAGTCTGTGAAGCTTTCCTTGGAGTGCTTGTGCAAGTTTAAACTACGAGGAACGCTTCATGTCTCTATATTCATGGTTTCCGTTTGAGTTATTGCTTCGAGTATGATCCTTGAAGTAGAAAAAGTTTAGGTCTTTATTCTATGTTGGTCTTTATTCTAGGCAAGTCCTTGTGGTGGCTCTCTCTACGAGTCTTCTGGACTTCCTCGCATATGTGCTTCGAGGTGGAGGTCCGATGGGTCTACAGTCCTTCTTGATTGCTGCTCCCTTAAGTATTCCAACAGCTGCTCTGATGTTCATTGGCTCCATTTTAGCTCTTTTTTATGCTCCTTTAACCTGAATGGACTCCAAACTCCAAAAACATCAAAAATCACACACATCATTCATTCGAGTGATTGATGGATTGATACTTGTCATTGATGACGCTGACCATGCAAAAGTGTTTACATTCATAGTTTAAAACTCGATCATTTCCTTCTAGACATCAGGGTTGAGGTCTTGCCCTATCGTGACTTACTCTTTGGGTCATCGAGGTTGATTTGCACTTGCTCTAATATCAATTCTTTCAGAGAATTCACCCTCAAGTTGTGGTGGGTTCTACTTTCCTGCTTGGAGGAGGCTTCAAGCTGCAATAGCTGCTAAGTTGGGCTTGTCTAAGAAAGTACAAAGTTATCCTTGTAACATCGCCTCGCTATTTTATGACTTCCTCTTATCATGGCATCCCCTTGGGGCACTGGGAATTTGACGCACTAGTGGTAGGTAGAGGCCACCGCTTTTATATTGTGTAGCCATAGTTGTCCCAAGATTACGTTGAAGGCTCTTCTTTTTGGACCACCATGAAGCTAACTAGTGTCCTCACTCCGCACACTACCACAACAAGCCTGATCATTCCCATTGAAAGGATCATCTTTCCTGCAGAGTTGGTGAGCGGGGTTAATTTGGCTTCGAGTTCATTGTCTTTAAATTGACGGGGTAGTTTTGTACTGGTTGCTAGTGTTCACCCGCTTTATTTAACCCGATCTGCAATCCGGCATTCGCTTGAAGGCGTCATATAATAGTAAGTCTACGGAGCTTCCAGTATCCATTAGGATGTGTTCTAGCACGAACCCCTTGACATCAAGCTGAATCACGAGGGTGTCATCGTGGGGATAATTCAGGCCCTCTGTTTCCTTTGCTCTAAAGGTAATGTCGGCGTGGAATTACTTACTAGCTTTGGGGTGGTCCACCTTGCGCTGATGTATTTTAATCGAGTTTACTGAATCTCGGCTGAGCTTGGAGCCTCCCTTGATGAATGTGATCCTTGTTTTCTGCCTAGGAGGAGATAATTAATCCTCCTCGTTATCTTGTTTCTCTGCTCTCAAGGGATTTATGTCTCTCCTTGCGCTATATATGTGGTCCTTCCACTCTTTTCTCATTCCTTTGCGCCATCTTTCATGTACTTCATAATTTCGCACTCTTCGATGGATGTCCTTTGACTCGGTGGTACTAATAAAATTTCTTCAGGTCATAGGTCCTGTAACTTCTCGAGGCTCTTTTTCTGTAGTTTCTTGTTCTAGAGACAAAATAGGAATGCTTTCCTTTTTTCCTTTGGACGCCCTTTCCCTATGATGATCGTTTGGATTTTGTGGGTTTCCTTTGTTTTCGTCTTGGATGTTTTCGCTTTTTCTAATTTCATCCCAATATGAGAAGTTAACTGAGAGGTGAAGCACATCATCCAAAGTTAGCGACAGATTTTGTTGAGGTTCACCCTTAATTGGGATGTAGCCCATAACATTGGCTCTAGCACGAGTAGGGCCATTTCTCATCCACGTGCACGCTTTTGGCCTTCATTGCTTTAAATCGATCAATAAACTGGGGTAGAGGTTCATATTTTTCCTGCCTCATGCTCATGAGATTTTTTGCTTTCACACGGTGCTCGATTAAGATCGAGTACTATTTGAGAAAAGACTCTGCTAGCTCCTCGAATACATCAATTAAACTTAGTTTCAAGGCTGAAAACAATTCCAGGGTAGCGCCCTGAATATTTTATGTGAAGAACCGGTAGAGACCCGAATTTAGTTCTTTCTGTTAGAGGTACGCCCTGTTAACTACTAGGCAAAACAATTTTAGGAATACCGGTGGATCCAGATCTCCTGAGTACCGGGGAGACTTTAGCTTTCCAACTGGTTGGACTTGTTCGTCTACCATTCTCATGGTGAAAGGAGTGTTTTGGGTCTGCTCGATCATGCAATGTAGTTTTGGGACTAACGTGATCGCCCTATGAACCTGTGTTTTATGGCTTTGTATTCTTCTTGAGTTTATCGTACCATAGACAAGTGTCTGGTTATCATGTCGACTTCAGGCGGAGGCATCCTTTCAATCCTTCTTGTGACTCCCTGCTCTCTTGTCTCTCATAATGATCTTCCTCAGATACTTCTTTCAATTCCTGGTTTTCCATATTCAGTGGGATGGTCACCCTCCTCAATAAGGTGTGTCTCATCTCCCTATTGGAGCGCCTTATTTCTTCCATATGTTTCTAGTGTGCTATGTTCTACCTCTCCAATTGTCTGTCGAGTTCCTTGCTTCTTTCCTCGTTTTGTTTAGCCTGTTTTGCCAATTGTCTATCTTTGGCCCATAGTTTTGTTGTCATGTAGTTGCGTTTTGGGGGCAGCATGCCGGGTGGTGGATCTTGGATGTTGTTCTTAGTCAGGCGTTCTTCATTTATCAGTTCTGTCAACTTGTTGGTGGTACTCCAGTGTTGGTCGTGCTTGCTGTCGGTTCTACGATTTGTGCTACTAGTGCTGCTTTTGGCTAATAGTCACCATTCTTCTATTTGTTTGACATCGGTTTTAAGAGAAAACATGTTTCGGTCCCATGGTGGAGGCCAAATTATTTATGCGTATTCAAACAATCGAGTATCAAATAATTTTTATTGGATCGAACAGTTAAATAAAAAAAGTTTGGATTAACGAGATTCTACTTCCTTAATTGATTAGCACGTCGATGCTTATCTTGCAGAAAATAATCTTTTCTTTGATGGCAAGTACACTGACGCTGACTCGGCCTATTAATTTTGGACCATGTCTTTGGCCTTTTTCTTTTGATGGATTCTCTTTTTATTGGGTCCGAGTGATTTAGACCTAACCATAAACAATGGAGAATCTGTTTTCAACAAACTGAATATACCGAACTTCAAAAATGATTTCATATAAATAAATATTAAGTTCAATTCATCATTAATGGGACCAATGTTGCGAGCTCATCATCTATTGGGATACCTTCTGCTTTGACTCTTGACACTTCATCTTCTATACCTTATTTCATCAAAAATGTTATCCAAATATGTCATGGTGATTCATAGATCACGTAGAATTCGAAGAGTTTTTCTTACAAGTGCCCAATGATATGGTTCTGTTAGGTTCTACGAATGTACCTTCTCTTTTTGATTTGCTTGAAGAAGAATCATCAAAGTGAACATAGTCTAAGCCGACTTCTTGGGAGAAGAATAAGAGTTTTCCTGACCACATTCGATAGTTTGATCCCATAATGGTTGAAGTTTTGACAGATCACGTATTGCACCACTCCTCATCTTTGAATCTTGAATCTAACGAATGTTTTAGCTCAAACTGTTAGAACTTTAGATCAAAACAGAGATGAAGAACAAAGAAAGAGATCGAATGAAGAAGAAGAAGTTACATCTTCGAAGAAATCTTCTTATGTATTTGAGCTAAAAGGTCTTCAACCATGTGCTAGATCTCTTTAAAGGTTTGCTTCATATGCATATGCTCTTTAATGTGTTGCATGCACTAAAGAGATGAAATTCTCAAAAGAGGGATGGAGACCTTAAGAGAGAATCAGAGAGAGATTTTCATATCAAAATCGAATTGGGTTAATCTACCTTTTCTCAATTTCAATGTTCTCTTATTTATAGATCTTCACTTTTTTGTACTTCAAGCTATTAAAGATTGTATTCAAGAAAATGAGTTTGTTGAGAATCTGATTTTAACAAATTGAATATCTTAAAACTGATTTCATATTTTCGTCCTGAAAAAAAAAACTGATTTCATATAAATGTATATTAAGTTCAATTCAATTTGTTATAACAATATTCCTTCAATTTTAGTTCTCTAAAAATAATTTCTTTTCTAGGTTAAGGAGAGCCATTGTGTATCATGTCCACATTTATTAATCTCAACGCTAATGTGTGATTAAGGTTGTTTTTAGTTTATTAAGAACTAATTAGTGAATTGAAATAAAGTATATTGATCGTAGTTGACTAATCCAACAACCACAATAGTTGTAGCCGTTCGTGGTAGAAATAATTATTGATTATTATAAAGCTAAGATAATAATAACTTTAATCGGTATAATAAAGATCTGATAGGTGGGTAAGACTTTCATAATTCTAGAGAGATAATTCTACAGAGATATCAAAGAGATACTTTTAATATTGGATTTTGGTATTGAAGGTATGAATTCTAACTATTAACGTATCGTTCCTATATATAGTAGTGTGATGGAGCCCACATATATTACAAATGATCAACACATATTTATAATTGTTGTTCACTCTTGATGACTCTTGTTATTATACGATGAGTATCATCACAGATATCTACTTTGTAACACTTCCCTTGGATACCATTGTCACTATTAGTTCTTGCATTATGTCTTTATCGTCTTTTGTTGCCTCGTTTAAACTCTTTTGATGAAAACCCAGTGGGAAAACCTTAGAAAAGGAAAAAGATTGCAACGACGCAAGCTCCCCCTGAAATTTTGAGGATCATCTCTTTACATATTGCATTGATGAGGCATCCCGATGTTATGAATATGTTTCTTGAATGAAGAGGTGGGTAATGACTTTGTGAGGAGAAATGCAGCATTATCAGTTTACTAGACATATCTCATTCAATATCTCTATTCTTCTCGAGTTCCTGGGTGCAAGAGAATAACTACTGAATAATGTGCTTGGTTCTAATACTTTTGATATATCCTTCTTTCATTTGTGCAACACATGCAGCATTGTTTTCTGATAAAAGCGTTTTTGCTATTTCTATCAAATCAATTGAGCATGGTCGTAAGTAAATGGGAATTGTCGAACCAAATACTCAGAGATGCTTGTAATCAACCTATCTACTACTAGATCTTAGTTCAAGCAACCTACCATTCTGCCACTATGATAGGCTATGATATTGAGTGAGCTTGCAAACTAGACAATAGGACAAACTACACTAAAAGACAAAATAAGACCAGAATTTAAATGATCAAAACAGAGAAATGACCTAAAAAAACAGCAAAACAATTGCAATAAGATAGAAATAAGATTAAGGGCATATATCTAAAGGATAGGGAGGTTGATCGGCGATAAACTCGCCAATTCCAACTCGCCAAACTATTTTGAGCGATCTCTAGACCGGGATAAGGCTAGATCAACCTGTTCTCACTGTGAAGATCCCTAACCGGATCGGATCCATAATGGCTCTAGCCACAATCAAACAAAACCAGAAGCATTAAGCTAAGCCCAACTCGTCTAATAGCCGACCCACATGCTAGATCTCTCTTCGGCAGATCAAGCCATCACTCACACACTAGGTCTCCGATTCCTTTGGCGCTAGCCTTAGGTCATGGCCCAAATCAGATCTCTCTTGATCAGGGAGAGATCAGCATTAAGCTTAGCTATGTGAGAAGAGATCGGAGTTCAGATCATGGCTAGAACGGCGAGGGAATCACAGATTCACCTCCGATCACCCTATCCTCAAGATCCACACGGATCTACTCGCGCCTCATGGATTGAGTGCGGAGGAATATGGTAGATATAACTTGCATAAACATAAAGAACTTAATTGAAATTGCAGAAAGTAAAGATGAAGAAATATATAAACTTAAATCATAAACTTCATTAAAGCATAATCATAAAAGAGTACCTTGAACAAGCATAAGGAAAGCAACAATAAAATAGAGAGAGTTTTTCTGCTAAACATCAGATGAAAAAAATGATAAAAGAGTGATTAGAGGGTATTTATAGGGTCATTTGCATAACTCTAATGGTCAAACCGACCTAAGTCGGTCAACCAGGAATCTTGCCCTCAGAGTCCTTGCGTGAGCTTGGGCATCGAGGAGTGGTTCTTGTCTTTGTCCTTCGGGGTTAAGACTGAGTGGATGGTCCCAGTGTAATAAATTTATTTTCCCTTGCGGCAGATAGCTTGAGGCTTGTGAGTGAGACATATTTTCCTAAGCATTCCGAGCAGTCCTCGCCCTGCGATCCACGAGGTAGCGATCCAAGTTTGCATGATCTTTTTTGCCTAGCAGCTGATCCAATTGTTCTTAGCTCTAGTTTTAGCTACTTTTTGCTCCTTTTCCTAGATAAAACTCCAAACTTCAAATGCAAATGCAAAAAAAGCAAAACAAACCTAAAAAGACCTAAGTAAACAGAAAATCTATCTAGATGGATGCAAAACTACCTAAAACAAGACTCTAGAACCATCAAAAATCACACACATCATTTTCATACAATATGGTTGGCTCCATATTGACTTAAATACCCCTACTAGATCAAATGTGTTGTCTTATTGATCTCAGCCACACACATTCTCTACTTGTTTCATGGAGTGCAATAATTTCAACATGATTTGAAGACATGGCTACGAGCGTCTAATTTTGAGAACACCATGATATAGTAGTCCCTCTAATGGTAAACACATATCCTATTTCTGATCGACCTTTATGTGGATCTGATAAATATACTATATCTACAAAAAACTAATCACTTGGCCATTTGAATTTTTAGAATAAAATAACCCTAAATCAGTAGTCCCGTGGAGATAGCATAAAACATGCTTGATTCCATTCCAATGTCTTCGTATATGAGGCATACTGAACTTGGCCAAAAGGTAAACTGCAAATGATATATCAGGTCTTGTGCAATTTTCAGGATACATAAGTGCTCCAACCACACTTAAATATGGTATTTCATGACCAAGTATCTCTTTAGTATCCTCAGCAGGTCGAAAAGGGCCAGTCTCAATAATTAGAGACCTAACGACAAATGGAGTACTAAGAGGAGTTTCCTTGTCCATGTTAAACCGTTTTGACACTCTCTTAGTGTAGTGGATTGGTGTACAAATATGACCTTTTCGAAATGCTCTCTTTGTATGCCAAGACAATACTTTGTCTGCCCAAGATCTTTTATCTCAAATTCTCCCTTTAAATATTATGTTGCCTTTTGTATCTGATCTTGAGTTCCAATTATATTTAGATCATTAGCATATATCGCGATTATCACAAATATGTATTCTATTTTCTTGATGAAAACACATGGGCAAATAGGATGATTTACATATCCTTCTTTTATCAAATGCTCACTAAGACAATTATACCATATTCTTCCATATTGCTTCAGCCCATATAATGATTTTTGCAACTTTATTACATATAAATTTTTGGGTTCATATATCAATGCCACTAGCATTTTTAATCCTTTTGGAATTCTCAAATAGATATTTATATCTAATGAGCCATATAAGTATGATGTTTCGACTTCCATGAGTTGCATCTCAAGATTTTCATTGGCAACAAAACACTTCAAAATCTAAATGTTATGGCATCCATAACAGGAGAATATGTTTCCTCATAATCATTCTCGAGTCTTTGATAAAAACCTTGGGCTACAAGCCTAGCTTTGTATCTCACAATTTCATTTTTCTCATTTCATTTTCTAACGGAAGCTCATTTGTATCTAACCGGTCTTGATATGATAATGGAGCACCAGCATGAACCAGCACAAGAGGAGGATTTGGAGCTTGAACCTGAGGCAGCGCAACAAGCATTGGAGCTGCTAAATGGTCCTATTACGGGAGCTAAAGCTAAGGAACTTAAGAAGGCTGTTAGCACATTGCTACTACAAACCAAAATCAACCTTAGTCTTATGGCTTATCCGACCACATTGGTTGTGATTC
>OVBA01004550.1:0-23124 GCA_900406435.1 Lepidium aucheri
TATATATATATATATATATGATATTTTGAATAATATATATTTATAAAAAATTAATAATCTAATAAGATATATATCTCTTATCATAATCATAACAGAAAATAATTATCTAAATACTCCCAAATATTTTTTTATATACATAATCCTAAATAAAAATGATTTTTGTATACATAATCCTAATATAAAAGAGAATTATGACTGTCAATTTTTATATATACATAAACACATAGACGATTTTTCAATATCTTCTAACTTTTCATGCTTTTTCAGTTTTATTTATTTATTTTCGTTTACATCCAGAAAAATCAAGGCAAACAAAAAAAAAGAATAAAAAATTTAAATTTAATATGTTATTATTTTATTTTAGTATTATTAGCGTGATATCTGATCATATTATATAAAATAGGATTTTAGAAGTTAGTAATAAATGAATTCTTCCACATGTCGAATTCAACCATCTAAAATTGTGGAGTATCATATTATACAAAGTTGGGTTTCAAGAGTTAGTAATCAACGAGATTTTTATACGTGTCGAACCTTATTATAACCTATTATATTAAGTTGGATTTCAAAAGTTAGTAACTAAATAGATTTCTGGGGGAATTGCAAAAATGCCCCTCAAAGGAGGACATTTCATCACTGCCCTCATTTTTCGGACATTTTTGTAAATTTTGAGATTCAACTTAATAATAATATCTCACACGTGAAAAATCTAAATGTCTTTTTTATTGTAACATTTTTCAAAAATGCCCCTTGACATTTATCTTTTCAAAATGCTCTTCATTAATACAAAACTGACAAAAATATCCTCAAAAGAATCGTTATAAATTTTTTTGTTAAAAAGAATTTCCCGCCAAAAACTTCTTTAAAGGAATTTCAGAAAAAAAAATTACGGGAAAAAATGTTTTCCTGCCAAAAAATAAATTTCCCGCCAAATTTGTTTATAAGTAAGCTTATAAATCTTTACAAAGTGTTTATAAACACCTTATAAATTTTTTAAAGGCCTTATAAATTTTTTTAAACACCTTATAAATTTTTCATAAACATCTTATAAATTATATAAGCTCTCTTATAAAACCTTATAAATTTTGATAAACACCTTATATATTTTTATAAACACCTTATAAATTTTGAAAACTCTCTTATGAAGCCTTATAAATTATGAAATCTCTATTATAAAGCCTTATAAATTTTATAAGGTCTCTTAGAAAGGCATATAAATACTAATAAGCTCTCTTATAAATTTTTGGAAATACCTTATAAATTTTTATGGGCACATTATAAATTTTTTATAAACACCTTATAAATTTTATAAGCTATCTTATAAATTCTTATAAATTACATAAGCTCTATCACAAAGCTTTATAAAGTTTATAAGGTCTCTAATAAAACCTTACAAATTTTTTAAGCTCTGTTATAAAACCTTATAAATTTTATAAGCTCTCTTATAAAAACATTTTATAATCTCCCTTATAAAAATTATTGACGGGAAATTTTTTTAGTAAATAGAAAAAAAATGTGGCGCAAAAATTATTTTTGGTCGGAAAAAATTATTTTTTGGCAGGAAAAATGTTTTTTCTGCGGAAAAATTTTTTTGGCGGGAAACTTTTTTGTAAAAATATAAAAAAAATTATCTAAAGACATTATTCAAAATATACATTAAGCATTATTTAATAAAAACAAACTCCTACATTGCACGAGTCTATATCTAGTTTTATTATATAAAGTAAGGTTTCTCAAAGTTAGCAATTAGCAGGATTCTTCCACATGTCAAATTCAACGAATCAAAGTTTTTCGTTAATACATTCAAAAAAATTAAAAAAAGATAATCATATCTTTATCACAAAATATTTGTTTTTATTTGATATCCTATTATATAAATGAATCGAATCCTAACATTAAAAAACTAGCAAATAATTAACTATATCCTAATCTTAAAATTTTATTGTTAATATTTTATAAGAAAAATTAAATTCAATAAAAAATATAAATAATTATATATATCTTATTACATGAAGAAGGGTTTATCAAAGTTAGCAATTAACAGAATTCTTCCATGTGTCATATCTAATGATCCGAAATTCTCTTAGATTTTTTTTTAAAAACTAGATAAGAAATCATTAAATAGATTTCTTCAATATTTATCTTATCAAAATCTAAAAAAAAATCCTAACCTAAAAGGAATTTTTAATCCAGAACGAGATTGAGAATATCAATTGTTAAAAAGTTAATTTTAACAAAAAGTAATTTTCATTACTTATCTTATTATATGAAAAATATTATATTAACAACTTATTTATAAAATACAATATATATACTATATTTTTAAGAGCAAATTACTCAAATGGTGCATAATATATGTTTAATTACTCAAATGGTGCATTTTATGTTTCATTTTTGAAACAAAAATTGAAATGTCATAAAGATATGATAGTTTCATTTTATTACGAAACTGCCATTAAAATAAAATAAAAAAATTTACAAAATCCAAGAAAACCCTAATAACCCAAATTTTTTTCCATCTTCTCGTTCTTCTCCTCCTCTTCTTGTCGGCGATTCATCATTTTCTCTCCTCCTCTTCTCCTACTCATCGTCGAAATCGATTGTCCTCTCTTCTCCACCATCTGCCTTTTCCTCCAATTCTCTCCACCCATCACTCTCTTCCTCCTCTCCTCTCCATCGCCGCTTCCTTCTCTCCTCTCTGTCGATTTTTGTCTCTCTCTTGTTCTGAGCAGGCCAAATTTAATGAGCGCCTACTTTAGTTTATTGGTAACAAAGTTGAGGCACCTAAGAGGCTTGAGATGGTGACCGAGAACTCATCCAAAGAAAATCTTGTTGACAGTGGAAGTGATACTCGTGATGTTGGTGGTGGTGTTGGTGAGACTCCTAATGTTGTGGTTGTTGGTGGTGTACGTGAGCCGGGTGGGGGGTCCTGGTTGTGGGAGAGATGGAGTGGGTCAGGATGATGGTGTGGATGTTGTTGGCAAATCAGGAGACGTACAACGGTACGTAAGGAACTTTTTCCATGAAATGTACCGATCAATGTTTGTTTGATATGATATGTGTTAAAAATGTGTGTTATCATAACTTATTTGGTAGACAATAAAGTAATGCTTGGTAAACTTAACAAAAATGTAGTAGAATTTATTGTGAAAAAATTGGTAGATTGTGTAGTAGACACTGAACAATATATTGGTAAACTTAATTATTATTGTTGTAGACTTTCAAATTTTATTTGGTAGACTTACTAGTCATTTGTTTTCCAGAAATGGATTTTTGAGACAAAAGAAACGTCAGACCCTACCTTCCCATCATCCAGAGTCGTCAGAAATCCATTATATAGCGAAAAAAACAAACAAAAACCCGATGATAATAACAAAAAGGATGAAATGGTCATTGACCTAAGCCTTTCTACCTACACCCAGTTGGACATCATGAACCTGAGTAATGAAATGGAGTCAAGGCTTTTGGATCCCCGACCTAAGGGTAAACGCTTTGTTGTACCTAGCCTCAAAGACTTCATTTACATGGAAGACGACTTACCTAGACACACACGACAACAGACTCTTGCTGCAAACCAAGTAGAGTACCAAAATGTTTGGTAGACGTTGTTTTTTTGTTTGGTAGATGTTGTTATTTATATTGGTAAACCTTGTTTATAGTGTGGTAAACCTTGTTTAGAGTTTGGTGGACGTTGATTATAGTGTAGTAGACCTTGTATTAAATGTTTGGTGGACCTTGTTAGTTTGATAGACGTTGTTGTCAATCTTTGGTAAACCTTGTTTATAGTTTGGTAGACCTTGTTTAGAGTTTGGTAGACGTTGATTATAGTGTAATAGACCTTGTATTAAATGTTTGGTAGACCTTGTTTAGTTTGATAGACGTTGTTGTCTATCTTTGGTAGACCTTGTGTATAGTTTGGTAGACCTTGATTACTGTTTAGCAGAACTCTTGTTTTCTAGTTGGTAGACCTTGTCTAGTTTGGTAGACCTTGTTTATAGTTTGGTAGACCTTGTTTACTTTGGTAGACCGTGTTTATAGTTTGGTAGACCTTGTTTTCATTGTTTGGTAGACCTTGTTCATAGTTTGGGATACTTTTAGTAACATTGTTTGCTCCTTTTATCAGATGTCCCCTTTCGAAAGGAGTTTGGTTGTTAAGCGTATTATAAAGGGTACGAATGCTTCTCCAACAATCTATGAACCTTTTGGCCCATTACAAAGGAAGGATCTTTTGAAGTTGCGTGATGTTATCCTCCAAGAACTGTAAGTTAAATGTATTACCTATTTTGAGAGTTATTAACTAACTTGGAAAATCTCATTTCTAATTTTTTTGGTTCGTCCACACATGTAATGACTATACAATGGATTAACTTTCTGATATAGCGGACTTCTATCTTAGATTAGTGTTTCCTAGATCAAAGTGGTTTGAGGATCAATATGGATGGCTAAATGATTCGGTAAATGCTTATAACATCACTTTGATAAACTTATAACATTATAGTAGAGTTTGGGATAATGTTGTTGTCTATGATTTTGTGTACCATATGTCCACCGGTATGAATATGCTGCGACAGAGATTAATGGAAAATCCATGTCCATTTAAGACTGACAGGATTGCTTTCCTTGATCCACTCTTTTGTGGTTGTGGTGTCATCAGTACAGCAGAGACTTTATGGGAAAGGAGAAGGCATTTATGTTCACACGAGGCTTTTATGATTTCTTCCATGGGAAATCACCAGCATTTTCTCCCACTAATAAGCGATGAGTCACAGACGTTGACTACGTTTACATTCCATATAACTTAGATAATCAACATTGGGTGGCTGTAGAGGTGGATTTTATCAGGTTAAGGATCAAGGTGTATGACCCTCTGAAGACATATTGTCGTGATGACAATAAAATAATTGCTACGTGCAGGTAAATGACCCTCTGTAGTATGTAGATGAGAAGTATAGAGTGGTATGTAGATGACAAGTTGTCGAACCAAATACTCGAATTGCTTGTAAACAATCTATCTAATACTATATCCTAGTCCAAGTTAACCTAGCATTCTGTCACAATGATAGATCAATATATTTCACTAAGCTTTAATTCTAGCACAAAGGACAAAATACACAAAATGGAAAACATAAAACAGAATTTAAATTGCTAAGCAGAGAAATGGATAATAAACATAGCACAACTATTGAAATAAGATAAAGGCTGAATCAAAGTTAAAGATTTAGAGGATAAGGAGGTTGATCAACGATAAACTCGCCAATCTCACTCGCCGGGCTCTTTCAGTGATCTCTAAACCAGGATATAGGCAGATCGGCCCGCTCTCACGGTGAGGATCCCTATTCGGATCGGCTGATCCATTACATCTCTCGCCACGATCAAGCTGAACCAGATGCAATAAGTTAAGCCCAACTCGTCTAATAGCCGGCCCACATGCTAGATCTCTCTTCGGCGGATCAAGCCATCACTAGCAAATGCATTTGGTCTCCAATCCCATTAGCGTTAGCTTCTGGTCACGGCCCAAGTCAGATCTCAACTGATTAGGGAGAGATCAGCATAAAGCTTGGCTTGCTAGAAGAGATCGAAGTTCAGAGCATGGCTAGCACGACGAGGGAATAAACGGATTCACCTTTGATCGCGTCATCCTCAAGATCCAAACGGATCTACTCATGCTTCATTGCATGAAGGCAGAGGAGTGGGGAAGATCTAGATTGCATAAACATAAATAATGCTTAAATGAAATTGCAGTAAGTAAGATGAAGAACAAAGCAAACTTAATTCATAAAAACTTAAAGCATAATCATAAAGCAATAATCGTAAAGAGCACCTTAAACAAGCATAAGGATAAAATCTAGGGTGTAATCCACACGTGGGCTCTATCATTTTCAAAACCGCAATATACTCATCCTCAAGAATAGCATCCAGCCTATAGATTCCTAGTGCCTAAGCCGGTCTCTAAAGGTCCAAGTCTAATTCCTTATTTCTTTTAAGTGCGGTCCTCAAAAGAGACTAGAGATCAACGAGTACATAGTTTAACTTCCCTAAGATTAGCATGATCATTTTTAACTCAAATAGTTTTCCTCTCATTAATTCTTTTGCTGCCTGCTTATTTATTCTTTTCTTTTTTTTTTCATTTTTCATTTTCTCTTTTTATATGCCCTTTTGGCTTTTCCGAAGTTGGCTTACACAAACATGAAAGGCTATGAATTTACGCCTCCTTCCAAGTTGCTTCACCAACCCGCATATGGAGTAAGCAGCGTATATAAACAAACGTGAAAGACTACAGGTTTACACATCCTTCCAGCTGTTTCACCTTTACCACTTACTCGTTTTAGTTTTGGCAGACAGCTTTCATTTTCCACTTAACTTGAGAGGGTTTTACAACACACACATAATGGATCATACTAAATATAAAGAAGGAAGGTATTGATGCATCTCTAGGCTCTAGATTGAGAGTTAATTTTCATTTTTATAAGGAATCAAACAAGGCCTTTTCAAAACACAACCCAAGCAAAGTTCACTTAGGTGAATGATCCGTCCAAAAACTTTCTAAAACGGCTATTTACCAATCAAGAGCATTCACAATGCTTACTAGCTAACTTAAAAAGGTTTCCCATCATCAAGATCATTCCCACACAACAAATTCAAATGCATGAATTCGAAGTGAATGAAACCTAAAGACAAAGCTAAATGGATGCAACTATATGCCTTAAGTTTTTTGGTTGTTTTCTATGCCTTAAATGCTATGAAATGCAACAACCAAATGCACAAAAAAAAATCTAACCGGATTTTTACAACCTAAGTGAATGCATGAAAGACGAATTAAGATCACAAAACACAAGGTTAGTAACTCCTAGGACCCTCCCCCAAATTTAAATCACACAGTCTCTTGTGTGTATGAAAGCTTAGAGGAGAACCCTAGGTCAACAAGGCTAATTATGGAATGAGGTATATACAATGAAAGGAGGGGAGTGGTATCTTTTTGGAGCCTTATGAACGACTTTTGGATGCATTATGATGTCCCTCGTAGTGAGGCCTCGCAGTTCCAGGGCCGAGACACCTTACCTAAAGACTAGATACCATCCTCGCGTGTGCTCATTGTGGTTCATTATCTCTTGGTGGAACGAGAAGGTCTATGAGTGATACTCAAGGTAGAAGTTGAACACTCCTCGCACCACACCCTCGCTTGTCAGCTGCGAGGGTTGTTGGTTTTCGCCATAATGTCCTATCCTCTTGGTTACACATGCGAGGGCCATATGCGAGGCCAAAACTAAGCTCGTTAATGGTCCTATTTTCACCTGAAACTAAGACAACCATGCCACACTCCAAGCATAAAGAGAAAAATAAACATGTTCCAAAAACTAAACATATAAACCCAAGTACTTAAAGCACATTAAAAGTTCTTAAAAGTAAAGGGATAGACATGGGACTTCCTACCAAGTGAGCTTGTTTATAGTCTCAAGCTCGACTATAAACAACCTAATTGGCTTAGGGTGGTTTAGAGAGGGGGATTGGAGTCCCCTCAATAATTTTTCCAACAACCATAAAGAGTTTGACTTTCTGTCCATTTTTTGGAAGGTCCTCTCCTTTCTTGGTAAACAACGTAATGGCTCCACAAGGCATGGGCTGTTTGATGTTGAAGGGGCCTGACCACTTTGATTTGTGCTTTGAGAAGAGGAGCTGCTTGACTTTAGCAAAAGGCTTGGTACGCTTGCAGCTCTTCACTTTATACTCCATTGCACCATCCACAACTCTGATTGGTTACAAGATTATATCAGGTCCGGTATCAAATGGTGGAGGCTTGGTCAAATCCTTAGGAGGCAGATTTGCTATCTCATTGCAAGAAAACATGGCTTTAAGGCTTTCCTCATCAACAACCTCCTCAAATATTGGTATTTTTTAGCAGTAATCATTGGCCTTGCCGCTTTTAACCTTTAGAACCTGAGGGGGTATAAAGGGTTTAGTATGCAACTTGCTTGAATCCTTTAGAGCTGCAGATCTTTGGGCACTCGTAGGCTGGCCTCAGCCATGTGTATGGCAAGGTGAAGTGTCGAGGATAGCTATTGGAGACGAGTTGATCTTTTTTTCTCCCCCCTTCATGAATCACACTGTCCTCAGTGTTAGCAACCATCGCAGCTCGTGGAGAAAGTTTTTTTTTTTTTCTGTCCCTAAAGTGTTATGTTTGGCAGTGTGTTCTTTGATAAACTATCCTTCCTCTCTTTAACCATGCAGTCCTTAACATCATCATTTGTAGCTCGGATCATCAACTGTCCTTGCTGTATTGAGCTGCGAGGGGAACAGGCGAGGAGCTGGGCAGAATGCAGAGCATGTAGTGGATTTGCTTGCATTTTTTCAACTTGCTGAAGTCTTGCGTTGAGGTAGTTTAGATCATGATATGTGCTATCAATTTGATCATGAATTTTAGCGAATTTCTGTGTGAGTGCAGCAGCTGCTGCTTGTTGTCCCCTCTTTATGGCATGTAGCATACCCATTATTCCCTCATATGGAAGTGTAGTGTTCATGTTGAGTAGTTGAGTTGAGGGAGGCAAAGTTGCCTAACCTCGAGGGTAGACAGCGAGTATAGACGTTGAGTTTAAGTTGTTTATATGCTACCCTCACGTTTGGCCGTCGAGGAGTACCTGCGAGGCCTTCAAGGACAAAAACAACAACTTGTCAATAGGATTGAAGCTTGGTCCTTATAGATCCAAGCTGTATGAAGTAAAGAAAAGTAATCTAAGCACTAACACACAACTTGATCCTAAGACTAGTAAACTATAAATTGGAACAAGCAAAATCCGATTTGCGAATGGCGCCAATTTGATAAAAGACTTTTCACAGTTTCTTATAAAATCATTGACTATAGAGTGGTAAGTTGTCGAACCAAATACTCGAATTGCTTGTAAACAATCTATCTAATACTATATCCTAGTCCAAGTTAACCTAGCATTCTGTCACAATGATAGATCAATATATTTCACTAAGCTTTAATTCTAGCACAAAGGACAAAATACACAAAATGGAAAAAATAAAACAGAATTTAAATTGCTAAACAGAGAAATGGATAATAAACAGAGCACAACTATTGAAATAAGATAAAGGCTGAATCAAAGTTAAAGATCTAGAGGATAGGGAGGTTGATCGGCAATAAACTCGCCGATCCCACTCGCCGGGCTCTTTGAGCGATCTCTAGATCGGGATTTAGGCAGATCGGCCTGCTCTCACGGTGAGGATCCCTATCCGGATCGGCTGATCCATTACGGATCTCGCTGTGATCAAGCTGAACCAGATGCAATAAGTTAAGCCCAACTCGTCTAATAGCCGACCCACATGCTAGATCTCTCTTCGGCAGATCAAGCCATCACTAGCAAATGCATTTGGTCTCCGATCCCATTAGCGTTAGCTTCTGGTCACGGCCCAAGTCAGATCTCAACTGATCAGGGAGAGATCAACATAAAGCTTGGCTTGCTAGTAGAGATCGGAGTTCAGATCATGGCTAGCACGGCGAGGGAATCAACGGATTCACCTCTGATCGCCTCATCTTCGAGATCCAAACGGATCTACTCATGCTTCATTGCATGAGGGCGGAGGAGTGGGGAAGATCTAGATTGCATAAACATAAATAAAGCTTAAATGAAATTGCAGTAAGTAAGATGAAGAACAAAGCAAACTTAATTCATAAAAACTGAAAGCATAATCATAAAGCAATAACCGTAAAGAGCACCTTAAACAAGCATAAAGATAAAAGCTAGGGTGTAATCCATAAGAGGGCTCTATCATTTTCGAAACCGCAATATACAAATCCTCAAGAATAGCATCCATCCTATAGATTCCTAGTGCCTAAGCCGGTCTCTAAAGGTCCAAGTCTAATTCCCTATTTCTTTTAAGTGCGGTCCTCAAAAGAGACTAGAGATCAACGAGTACATTGTTTAACTTCCCTAAGCTTAGCATGATCATTTTTCAACTCAAATGGTTCCCTCTCATTAATTCTTTTGCTGCCCGCTTATTTATTCTTTTCTTTCTTTCTTTTTTTTTTAATTTTTTTCTCTTTTTATATGCCGTTTTGGCTTTTCCAAAGTTGGCTTACACAAACATGAAAGGCTACGGATTTACGCCTCCTTCCAAGTTGCTTCACCAACCCGCATATGGAGTAAGCAGCGGATATACACAGACGTGAAAGACTACAGGTTTACGTATCTTTCCAGCCGCTTCACCTTTACCACTTACTCGTTTTAGTTTTGGTAGGCAGCTTTCATTTTCCACTTAACTTAAGAGGGTTTTACCACACACACATAATGGATCATACTAAACATAAAGAAGGAAGGTATTGATGCATCTCTAGGCTCTAGATTGGGAGTTAATGTTCAGTTTTAGAAGGAATCAAACAAGGACTTTTCGAGACACAACCCAAGCAACGCTAAGGTGAATGATCCATCCAAAAAATTTCTAAAACGGCTATTTACCAATCAAGAGCATTCACAACGTTTACTAGCTAACTTAACAAGGTTTCCCATCATCAAGATCATTCCCACACAACAAATTCAAATGCATGAATTCTAAGTGAATGAAACCTAAAGACAAAGCTAAATGGATGCAACTATATGATCACTCTATTTTTTTTGGATTTCATTTTCAAAAAATTAAAAGTTTTTTAGGTTTTTTCTATGCCTTAGATGCTATGAAATGCAACAACCAAATGCACAAAAAAAAATCTAACCGGATTTTTACAACCTAAGTGAATGCATGAAAGACGAACTAAGATCACAAAACACAAGGTTAGTAACTCCTAGGACCCTCCCCCAAACTTAAATCACACAGTCTCTTGTGTGTATGAAAGCTTAGAGGAGAACCCTAGGTCAACAAGGCTAATTATGGAATGAGATATATACAATGAAAGGAGGGGAGTGGTATCTTTTTGGAGCCTTATGCACGGCTTTTGGATGCATTATGATGTCCCTCGTAGTGAGGCCTCGCAGTTCCAGGGCCGAGGCACCTTACCTAAAGACTAGATACCATCCTCGCGTGTGCTCATCGTGGTTCATTATCTTTTGGTGGCACAAGAAGGTCTATGAGTGATACTCAAGGCCGAAGTTGAACACTCCTCGCACCACACGCTCGCTTGTCAGCTGCGAGGGTTGTTGGTTTTAGCCATAATGTCCTCTCCTGGTGGTTACACATGCGAGGGCCATATGTGAGGCTAAAACTTGGCTGTTTAATGGTCCTATTTTCACCTGAAACTAAGACAAACATGCCACACTCCAAGCATAAAGAGAAAAATAAACATGTTCCAAAAACTAAACATAAAAAACAAAGTACTTAAAGCACATAAAAAGTTCTTAAAAGCAAAGGGATAGACATGAGACTTCCTCCCAAGTGAGCTTGTTTATAGTCTCAAGCTCGAATATAAACAACCTAATTGCCTTAGGGTGGTTTAGAGAGGGGGATTGGAGTCCCCTCAATAATTTTTCCAACAACCATAAAGAGCTTGACTTTCTGTCCGTTTTTTGGAAGGTCCTCTCCTTTCTTGGTAACCAACGTAATGGCTCTACAAGGCATGGGCTGTTTGATGTTGAAGGGCCCTGACCACTTTGATTTGTGCTTTAAGAAGAGGAGCTTCTTAACTTTAGCAAATGGATTGGTTTGCTTGCAGCTCTTCACTTTATACTCCATTGCACCATCCACAACTCTAATTGGTTACAAGATTATATTAGCTCCGGAATCCAATGGTGGAGGCTTGGTCAACTCCTTAGGAGGCAAATTTGCTATCTCATTGCAAGAAAACATGGCTTTAAGGCTTTACCCATCAACAACCTCCTCAAATATTGGTATTTTTTAGCAGTAATCACTGGTCTTGCCGCTCTTAACCTTTAGAACCTGAGGGGGGGGGGGTTTAAAGGGTTTAGTATGCAACTTGCTTGAATCCTTTAGACCTGCAGATCTGTGGGCACTCGTAGGCTGGCCTCGGCCATGTGTATGGCAAGGTGAAGTGTCGAGGATAGCTATTGGAGACGAGTTGATCATTTTTTTCTACCCCCTTCATGAATCACACTATCATCAGATAGCAACCATCCCAGCTCGTGGCGAAAGTAGTTTTTCTGTCCCTAAAGTGTTATGTTTGGCAGTGTGTTCTTTGATAAACTATCCTTCCTCTCTTTAACCATGCAGTCCTTAACATCATCATTTGTAGCTCGGATCATCAACTGTCCTTGCTGTATTGAGCTGCGAGGGGAACGGGCGAGGAGCTGGGCAGAATGCAGAGCATGTAGTGGATTTGCTTTAAATTTTTTCAACTTGCTGAAGTCTTGCATTGAGGTAGTTTAGATCATGATATGTGCTATCAATTCGATCATGAATTTCAGCGAATTTCTGTGTGAGTGCAGCAGCTGTTGCTTGTTGTCCCCTCTTTATGGCATGTAGCATACCGATTATTCCCTTGGATGGAAGTGTATTTTCCATGTTGAGTAGTTGAGTTGAGGGAGGCAAAGTTGCCTAACGTCGAGGGTAGACAGCAAGTATAGACGTTGAGTTTAAGTTGTTTATGTGCTACCCTCACGTTTGGCCGTCGAGGAGTACCTACGAGGCCTGCAAGGACAGAAACAACAACTTGTCAATAGGATTGAAGCTTGGTCCTTATAGATCCAAGCTGTATGAAGCAAAGACAAGCTATCTAAGCAGTAACACACAACTTGATCCTAAGACTAGTAAAATATAAATTGGAACAAGCAAAATCCGATTTGCCAACGGTGCCAATTTGATAAAAGACATTTTACAGTTTCTTATAAAATCATTGAGTATAGAGTGGTAAGTAGATGGGAAGTTGTCGAACCAAATACTCGATTTGCTTGTAAACAATCTATCTAATACTATATCCTAGTCAAAGTTAACCTAGCATTCTGTCACAATGATAGATCAATATATTTCACTAAGCTTTAATTCTAGCACAAAGGACAAAATACACAAAATGGAAAAAATAAAACAGAATTTAAATTGCTAAACAGAGAAATGGATAATAAACAGAGCACAACTATTGAAATAAGATAAAGGCTGAATCAAAATTAAAGATCTAGAGGATAGGAAGGTTGGTAGGCGATAAACTCGCCGATCCCACTCGTCGGGCTCTTTGAGTGATCTCTAGACCAGAATTTAGGCAGATCGGCCCGCTCTCACGGTAAGGATCCCTATCTAGATCGGCTTATCCATTACGGCTCTCGCTGTGATCAAGCTGAACCAGATGAAATAAGTTAACCCCAACTCGTCTAATAGCCGACCCACATGCTAGATCTCTCTTCAGCGGATCAAGCCCTCACTAACAAAGCATATGGTCTCCGATCCCATTAGCGTTAGCTTCTGGTCACGGCCTAAGTCAGATCTTAACTGATCAGGGAGAGATCAGCATTAAGATTGGCTTTGCTAGAAGAGATCAGAGTTCAAATCATGGCTAGCACGGCGAGGGAATCAACGGATTCACCTCCGATCGCCCCATCCTCAAGATCTAAATGGATATACTCATGCCTCATTGCGTGAGGGCGGATGAGCGGGGAGGATCTAGATTGCATAAACATAAATAAAGCTTAACTGAAATTGTAGTAAGTAAGATGAAGAACAAAGCAAACTTAATTCATAAAAACTTAAAGCATAATCATAAAGCAATAATCGTAAAGAGCTCCTTAAACAAGCATAAAGATAAAAGCAATAAAATAGAGAGAGTTTTTCAGCTAAACACAATAGATGATCTGATAAGAGTGTCATTAAGGGGTTATTATAGGGTTGTTTGCATAACCCTAATGGTCAAACCGACCTAAGTCGGTTAACCAGTAAATCTGTAAATGTTGCCCTCGGAGTCCTTGCGCGAGCTTGGTCACCAAGGAGTGCTTCTTATCTTGGTCCTTGCGGGTTCAGACTAAGTAGAGGGTCCGAGTGTAATCTTTGTGATGAAGAGGAATTGACATTGGTTTCACATTGATCTTCCCTCGCGGCAGATAGACTGAGGTTGGTGACTGAGACGGCTTTCTTTGAGCGTTCTGGGTAGTCTTTGCCATGTGATCCGCGAGGTAGCGATCCGAGGGTGCGCAATCCTTTTTGCTTTAGACGTTCCAGCAGCTGCTCCATTTATCCTTACCTCCAGTTTTGCTCATTTTCTGCTCCTTTTTGCTCATTTACTTAGATAAACTCCAAAACTCTAAATGAAAATGCAAAGAGTGCAAAACTAACCTAAACAGACCTAAGTGCACGGAAAATCTAGCTAAACAGATGCAAAGTGACCTAAAATAGGACTCTAAACCTATCAAAATTCACACACATTAGTAGACTTTACGAATGCAGTTTGGTAGACTTTACGAATGCAGTTTGGTAGACTTTATTATACTTGTTATGGTTGAGAGGGCGTACTAAAGGATGATTCCACGGATAATCAGGGATTTCGCACCGTAACACATGAACCCAAAAATCAGTACCAAACAATACTTGGTGTATAGGGTGAAGTTAGCACCACGGAATACACAAGGAGGTGATTGTGGAGTTTGGACACTAAAGTATATTGAGTGTTTAGCCTTAGGTTGCAATTTTGATGGAATAGAGGATAAATATGCATCGTCCATCCGAATGAAGTGCGCAGTTGAGATGCTGAATGAGATCCGTATGAAAGATCTTATTTGTTATACCGATCCAAGGACTCGGAAGCAAGTGTATGATAAGGCCATTCTTATCTCAGCAACTCAAGATCTTATGCTCGAGTGGTAGAATCTAGTTACCTGTTAGTGGACTTACTTTTGGTAAACTTATTATGTAGGTCATTTTTTGGCAACTTATTTTTTGTGATTGCATACATATGTGCGAGTTTTTATACTTACATAGGACAATGAACGATGATGGTCCTCTATAAGTATATTGCGGTGGTATAAGTTTAAATATATATGACCTACAATTATTTGAAACAAACAAACAACAATATATCCATCAGTAATTTCATCTAGTTATATGACCCACAATAAAGAGAAGTCTACCATATTTTGAAATGAAGTCTACCAACGCAATGTTAAGGTCTATTACAAACAGACAGAATTTTTTAAACCTAAAAGTCTACAGCATTTTTATTGAAGTTTTATAGGTTTGTTGCATAAAACATACTTATTCTGCTAGGTCATCTTGACATGTCCGAGAATTATGACCGACTCGTTTACATACAGAACATGTCGTCCCTTTTCTAGGTCGTTTTGATTCGGTTGGCCTCTCAAACCAGATTTTGAACCTAGAGTTCTTAGGCCTTCCGGGTTGTTGGCGCACGAACGATGGATTATAGATTTTACTAGCCACATTGGCAGGTATGGGAAGTGCTTAATCTCTTGGCATAATAGACTTCGAGTAGGCATTACACAAATAGCTCGTGTGGTAGTACTGATGTGTAAGATCGATGATGGAACGATTGGACCCTCGGGCTGCGACTAAGGCATGCACGCAGGGAATTTTTTCCTTGTCAAACCTCTTGCAAGAACAAGTTTGGGCTGTCAAATTAACCAAATGTGAAGAGGTTGCACTTGAAACAAGTGCTTCATGCTCATTACTGTCTTCCACATTGTACTTTGCAGCTTCGAGAAGTCTAATCTGAGCGACGATAAAAAACATAATAGGCAAAATTAAAGTGTATCAAACATAAGTGAATGTCAACCAAATATAAAAAAAACTCAAAGTCTACTTTACATAAGACAAGGTCCACCAGAGGAAAAAAAAGTCTACCAAAGATAAAACAAAGTCCACCAGAGGTAAATGATATTTGTGATTTTTGATGGTTTTAGAGTCATATTTTAGGTTGTTTTGCATCCGTCTAGATAGATTTTCCGTTTACTTAGGTCTTTTTAGGTTTGTTTTGCTTTCTTTGCATTTGCATTTGGAGTTTGGAGTTTTATCTAGGTAAAAGAGCAAAAAGGAGCAAAAACTGGAGCTAAGGACAAATGGATCAGCTGCTAGAACGACAAAGGGAAAAAGGATCGTGCAACCTTGGATTGCTACCTCGCGGATCGCATGGCGAGGACTAGCCAGAACGTTCAAGAAAAGCCACCTCAGTCAACAACCTTAATCTATCTGCCGCGAGGGAAGATCAATGTAGAACAAAGGCCAATTTCTCTTCATCACAAAGATTACACTCGGACCTTCTAATCAGTCTGAACCCACGAGGACCAAGACAAGAAGCACTCCTCGGTGCCCAAGATCGCGCAAGGACTCTGAGGACAAGATTCATAGATTTCATGGTTGACCGACTTAGGTTGGTTGGATCATTAGGGTTATGCAAATAACCCTATAAATACTCCCTAACCGCACTCTTATTAATGATCTGTTGTTTTTAGCTGAAAAACTCTCTCTATTTTATTGCTTTTATCTTTATGCTTGTTTAAGATACTCTTTATGATTATTGCTTTACGATTATACTTTAAGTTTATATGAATTAAGTTTGCTTTGTTCTTCATCTTACTTACTACAATTTCATTTAAGCTTTATTTATATTTATGCAATCTAGATCTTCTCTACTCCTCCGCCCTCACACAATGAGGCATGAGTAGATCCGCTTGGATCTCGAGGATGGGGTGATCAGAGGTGAATTCGTTGATTCTCTCGCCGTGCTAGCCATGATCTGATCCAAGTTTAATGCTGATCTCTCCCTGATTTGTTGAGATCTGGCTTTGGCCATGACCAGAAGCTAACGCTAATGGGATCGGAGACCAAATGCTTTGCTAGTGATGGCTTAATTTGCCGAAGAGAGATCTAGCATATGGGTCAGCCATTAGACGAGTTGCTTAACTTATTGCATATGGTTTGGCTTGATCACGGCGAGAGACGTAATGGATAAGCCGATCTGGATAGGGATCCTTACCGCGGGAGCGGGCCGATCTAGCCTAAATCCCAGTTCAGAGATTGCTCAAAGAGCCCGACAAATGGGATCGGCGAGTTTATCGCTGATCAACCTCCCAATCCTCTAGATCCTTACCTTTAATTCAGCTTTTATCTTATCGCAAATGTTGTGCTCTGTTTATTACCCATTTCTCTGTTTCTGCAATTTCAATTCTGTTTTATTTTTGTCTTTTTGTGTATTTTGTTCTTTGTGCTAGAATTGAAGCTTAGTTAAATATATTGATCTATCATTGTGACAGAATGCTAGGTTAACTTGGACTAAGATATAGTATTAGATAGAATGTTTACAAGCAATCCGAGTATTTGGTTCGACAACTTCCCATATACTTACTCTAGACTCAATGATTTGATAGAAGAACCGTAAAAAGTCTTTTATCAAATTGGTGTCGTTGCCAAATCGGATTTGCTTGTTCCAATTTATAGTTTGCTAGTCTTAGGACCAAGTTGTCTGTTACTGATTGAATAACATTTCTTTGCTTCATTCAGCTTGGATCTATAAGGACCAAGCCTCTATCTTATTGACAAATCGTTGTTTCTGTCCTTGCAAGCCTCACAGGTTAACCTCAAAGTTTGGCACCAAGGACAGACACATAATCATCAACCTCGCATTAACTCCTAAGAGTTAAGCGAGTAGTCAGTACGAGTTAGTCGGTTGATGCACACACGATCGAAGGGCTCTCACGACCTTCAACCACTTATCGACAATATCAACCTTCTTACTCGTGCGATCAGATGCGAGCAGACCAGAATGCAGCAATGACTGCGAGATCTATACAATACAGCGTCGGTGTATAGAACTTGCAGTCTCATCATGGTTTCCGGGGGAACACTATCCTCAGCAACTTCAACTGAGGAGTCCACCCGAGGATCCGTATGCTCTTGGACACTACAAGCCACGAGAGCTTTTTGCAGCAGGAGATCAATGAGGGAAGAGCATTGATAGAGAACCTCGCTCTCACTGATGGTCAGTATGGAAAGGAGTACGACCGAGCTGTAAGGGGTACTTCTGATTCTGACATGTCCGCATGCAAAGAGTTGAAAAAACTCCACGAGAAGTTGGACAAGCTGCTGATGGTGCATATCAAGCAAGTAAATCTTGTGGAAGAGGAGATGGTACATGAAGGAGAGGATGAACAAGTTGAAGAAATTTGTTTTGTCGAGAATCAAAGTGGATCTAAACCGTGAGTCAACTACAAGCAAAACCCAAACTTGAGCTGTCGAAGCACAAACGTAGCCAACCCAAAAGATCAAGTGTATCCACCGAAGCACCGGGCTTGGATACCAAAGCAGCGGGCTTGGATACCAAAGGAGCAATGGCAACAAAGCCTCAAACTGGTACCAGCTGCATCCTAACCTCCGACCACACAAGAAGGTCCACCGAACGTGATGAATATGCTGCAACAAATCTTACAAAGCCAAACCTCTCACCAAACAGAAATCACTAAGAAGTTTGGTGAGGTACATAGTCGCATTAACACCAAGCATCATAATCGACAAAGACCACCGGCCAACTTCTCGGAAAGTCTGTCCAAAACCCAAAGGAGTATACAACACAATTCATCACTCTCCGTACCGGTAAAGTGCTTCCACCAGTTGTTAAACCGAAGGACAATGATGTGGACAGCGTTATTCAAGAAGGAGGGGCAGAACAAGTCAAAGTTGAAGGCAGTCAAGAACAACTTGGGGATACACCTCGCAGGCCAGAGCCGCGAGGAGAAGCTGATGATAGTCTGATTGCTAAAAAAACTGCTAAACTCAAGGAGATCCCTTGCATGCCTGTGCAGCAAGGAGAAGTGTCAGACGGTCCAAACCAGAACACGACAGAGAGAGTTGCACCTGTGGTAACTACCAGAGCTAAGGCACCTTTTCCTTCAAGATTAAAGAAGAATCAGGTTGAGAAGCAAAGGGTCCTTTTTAAAAAACAAATGAGCGGTATTGAGTTGNAAAAAACAAATGAGCGGAATTGAGTTGAATATCCCTATCTTGGACGCTTTTGCTTTAATCCCTCAATACAAAAAGGTTTTGAAGGACACTCTCAAGGAAAGGGAAGAAGAATGCATGGCCATTGGGACCAGATCATCCGGATCACTCTTCATACCAGTTTTGTCGCACCAAAGGAAAAGGCTCATTGCGGAAAATTTGGATGACCCGATGAGCTTCACACTTCCATGTGCTTTAGGGCATTTAACGTTCATCAATTGCTTATGTGATCTTGGGGCATCCATCAGTCTCATTGCATCAATCACCGATCAGAAGTTAGGGTACTCAAACTTCAAGGATTGCAAGATATCATTAGTCCTCGCAGATAGAACAACCAGGAAGCCGGGGGGACTGCTTGAGGATGTACCTATAAGTGTTGGCAATGTGCTGGTTCCTACTGATTTTGTAGTGTTGGAGATGGACGAAGAACCTACTGATCCACTGCTGCTGGGTAGACCTTTCTTGGCATCAGTGGGAGCATTGATTGATGTAAGGAACAGAACCATTGAGTTAAAGGTTGGCGAAGGAATTGGGATGATGTTTGATCTGAAAGAGGGAAGAAAGAAGCCTACCATTGACGGGAAATGCTTTGAGATTGAAGGAACCATCGGATGAATGGCCGAGGAACCAAACGAGGGAGCTCTGGTTCCCTTTGCAAACCCTTACTAAAGGTGTATGGAGAGTCGAGCTTGTGACTCTAAACAAGCCCACTTGGGAGGGAATCCTATGTGTATCCCTTACTCTTGGAGACTCTTTTTAATTTTTTTAAAGATTAATTTGGTTTTGTTTTATTTTGAGAACAATTTTTGTTGATTTATTTTTGTTGTTATGTGGTATTTTGTGTGTCAATCTGTCTCTCAGGTACAAGGGAACCCAGAACAAGTAGGCCTCGTATCTAATCCTTGGAGGCAAAGAGGCGAGGAATGAGATAATTTGGCAAGGGACCAGAAACCCTCAGGACATGAGGCCGAGGAAAGTGTGCAATTAGTGTTCGCATTGTCTTGAACAACACAAATGAACCTACTTGCACACCTTAGTATCCTTTTATAGACAGTTCTAGTCAAATAAATCTCATTTCAATTAAAACACACTTGCTATTCAGTGAACTCTTGAACATGCAGCTTAATAGTATGAATGCCTCGAACTGAGCCTATTTTGATAATGTGGCTAACTGTTTATGGTTTTAGATATCACAAACTGGAAGCTAATCAAGACTCAGAATAGTCAAGGGGGAAAGCAACAAGGGCAGTTCAAGCTTGGTTCTTCTGAATGGGTGGTCAGGCCTTGGTATATGCCGCGAGCAGGATGAGCGAGGAGATCAGCTCAGGAGCACATAAGGACAAAGATTTGATTCGGTTCCAGCTCATAAAGGAGGATCCATGAACTAACAGCTTTGGCAAAAATCAAGGAGAGGTCAAGTCAAACTTGGACCAATCCAATGGCTGAGATTGCCCAAGATTTTAAAATTTGAAATCAAGGGCTTGGATGGCGCCAACAACAAGGACGAATAGCGAGTAGCATGGGAAGCCGAAATTGTCTTCCTTCTTCTCCCTAGATTGTCTCCTCAAAGACCTACAACACTTGCCTATATATTCTGCTCTTCTCTCATCAACTCCCTCATCCAATATCAAGCTCACAACAAACAAATCTCTCTCTTTCTTTCATCGTTGACGAGTCTCTCTTTCAAGTTCAAGCTTTCCGATCTAAGAAACCTTGTCAAGCATGTCTTCCGGAGATAAAAGAAAGGTGAAGGAGTTCCGTAACAAGTTCATGCATGATGCACGGAGGGTTGGAAGGAAGGAAACAGAGGCTGAGTTAGACGATTTACCATTGGTCTGTACGAGGAAGAGCGGCAAGCCCTGAATTTGCTAGTTCATCATTCAGTAAGACGAAGATGAACTAGGAGTTTAGATGAGGATAGAAATCCCAATAAAAAGAATGGCAAGGAAATCGGTGGCTGAGCCGGTTGACTGGAGATATGTCCAAGGAGAAGGAAGCTCCGCTCAGGAGAAGAGGAAAGGCAAACAGATAGCCTTGCTATCCACCAGCGAGGACAGTGACGAGGACAAGTATGGTCAGCCTCGCCCATGGACGTCGAGTACGAGAGCAAGGAGAAGATAAAGACAAAGGCTGAGAAGAAGGAGAAGAAAACATGGTACCACAAAGATATTGAAGATTTAAAGAGGAGCGGGTACTCAGAAAAGGAAGCGAGGATGGCCTACGAGGAGAGAGAGGTAGAAAAGAAAGGAAAGGCTCCAAGAGAGGCCAACGACTCCGATAAAGCGTATGAGGCCTTGAAGATGATGGGAATTAAAGGTACCTACTTCCCACACATTGCAACCATGAATAGAGTGGGCATCACCGAGGATGTGGATAGGGTGTTTAGCTCGTTGGGAATCAAGGTTTGCATGTATAGTGTGGCGAGCTCTTACATTGAGGAAACTTTGCAATTTCTTGCAACTGTAGATCTCTAAGTCTACTCAAAGAAAGAAAAGGAATTGATAAAGGGGATGGGAGCTGGTTATATAACATTCACTGTGTACAACAAACTATACAAGGTGACATTCAAGGAGATGGATAGGATATTTGGCTTCCCATCCGGAGACTCGGTGTATCCGGATCTCAACGGCGATGAAACCGATGAAGTGTGGAAGATGCTGTCAGGTTCCGGGGCGTATGATTCATCACAAAGCAAGAGAAGCTGGATCCGCAACCCCGCCATCAACTACGCGAGAAGAACCATAGCTAATATGATCTTTCCTAGACCCTACACCTCGCCGATCAACCTCGTAGAGATGCAAATGATGGTTATGGGAATAAAGGAGATTGTTGGTTTTACTCCGAGTGGCATGCAAATTGAAGGAGATGCTGGAAATTCCGAAATGTCAATCATCTTGGGAAAGCACCTCCTTACCTACCACGGAAGAGCAATGCCACAAGCAGAGACAAAGTCCGGCAAGACAAAGCATATCTATATCGTTGGAGTGGTTGCTCGAATATTGGAGGCAAGTGGAGTTCCATTGAACACGAAAGAATACAATTGGGTTGAACCCCAATTCATGGATATGAGGTATCTTCAAGAGGCAGGCCTTGTTTCTAAAGGCGAGGTTGTGGGGCGAGCTGTGTATAAGTTCAACCATCCACAGAAGAAAGACACCATAATCATTCTTCCTTTCCTAGAATACACTTTGCTGAACACGATGGATAATGTGACCTTCATCCCACCCCTCGCGGCCTTACTCAGTTAATACCAGCGAGGACAGCAACCTCAACAGGCAGAAGAAGAGAAAAACGAGGAAGAAATCGATCCAGAATCCTATTTTTTAGAGGAGTTCACCAAGATGAATCAAGGTACGGTAACTAACGAAGCCCACAAGCGAATTGGGAAGCTCCAAAAATTGGGGAAGTGGTTGCTTAAGAAGGTGAAAGGCTCCCCAAAGGAAAAGGAGGAGTGGCAGAGCGAGCGCAAGGAATTATGGAAGGCGATTGATGGACTGCAATCACCATTTAAAGGAACAGCACCTCAGCCTCCCACTAATGACTCGCCGCCACCAGCGAGGAGGCATTCAACCTCAGCATGTCCCAGCTCACACCAAGCGCAAGAAGAGCAGCCGCAACGCTAATCAATGGACATGTCACGGGTATACAAGTGGACCGGGAAGAAGAGCCAGAAGCACCAAACAGAGCAAGAGCAAATGCATCAGCCGGGTCCCTCGCCGATCATGACCGCGAGGAGTACCTTGACAGACAGCAACACGTCGCACCTTGCAAAGGAATAACTCCAAGAGGGTACCCAAACCCCCACAGTTACTCTCTTGAGGACATGAACCCCATCTTTTTGATTTTTAGGTACCAAACTCCAACCCTTTGTACATACATTTTTATTTTCGTTGTTTTTCATTTTGCTTGTCTAGACAACTCCCTCCAACTTTTATACACACAAGGGACTGTGTGATTTAAGTTTGGGGGAGGGATCTGGGGTACTCTCACATTGTTTCTTGTGTTCTTATTTTCTGTTTTACATGCATTCACTTAGGTTGTAAAAATCGGGTTAGATTTTTCTTTGTGAATTTGATTTTTGCATTTCATGGCACTTAAGGCATAGAAAAACCATAAAAATTTGAAATTTTTTGAAAATGAAATCTGAAAAAATAGAGTGATCATATACTTGCATCCATTTAGCTTTATCTTTATGATTGTATTCACTTAGGATTCATGCATCTGTACTTGTTGTGTGGGAATGATCTTGAT
>OVBA01004551.1:0-23116 GCA_900406435.1 Lepidium aucheri
CGTTGTGATTAATTGGTTTTATAGGAGGCGTGACTTGATCTTAGGGTTAAGGTTTTATCCTTATCTTCTCCAACAAATCTTTTTTCCTTTCAAATTTGAATCTCATTCTCTTACTGGGCCTTATGGGCCACGAATTTAACCCAAAAAAAAATACATATATTCATATATGGGTCTCACAATTATTATACCTATAGGATAGATAATTATTACCTACATATTTATAATAATATATCCTTTATACCGTAAATATAGTATAATTTTAAAATAATATATAGTAGTCAAACAAAAAATTGAAATGTTTATGTTTAATTGGCAATTAGATAGACAAGACTCGATACATAGTATAAATAATTTAACTGGAGTTAAATGAGATTCGAAATCACTATCTTGTGCCAAGTTAGATCAAAATCAAGCCAACTGAATCACCTGCTTCTTACCACAATTGATGTTTACTAAAACTCATTTTTCTTTATATGTTTTAGTAACCCATCTCATACTTAGGTTCCTGACTAATTTTTGAAGATATGATAATTAAGCCATTTTTGTTGTAATATATAGTTCTAAGAAACAAAATTCGATCAACTTTATTTTTTTGGAAAAATTTCTTTCAACAAAGACAATTGAAATTAATTAAATTTAGTTACCAAAAAAATTATTTACAGGGATAGAAAATAGGTTCTTCCTATGTTGTATTATCTTAAAACCATTATAATACATATAATATCTTTTAGTTTAAAGATCCAGAAAATACATTAATTCTAGGAATCCGAGGAAAATGCCTTGTTTTTACTCTAAGGCACGACCTCGATCTAAGTTGTACATATTTTATATATTAAACCGGAACATACTTTTATTTTAGTTGTGTTATAAATTACAGGATAAAATTAACCTAATGTTCATTACAACCCTTAAAATAGGTTTAATGTAGTTTTGTTACATATTTTTATATAAAAATTCAATTTAATAAAGATTTATAGAAAAAACTCTTAAAAAATCAAATTTAATAAAAACATATTGGTTACAAAGTCGGTTATTGATTCAATTTGGGTTTGGATTAGATTTTCTCGGTACATAGATTTTAGACATATTTTGATATTTTGTCAGGCATGTTCGGTTCATCTAATTTATTTTTGGTTTAAGACATATTCACATATTTTAATTTTTAGGTATAGTTTGGTACGGTATAGATCGAATTGAGTTTGGATATTGTTATACAAATATTCAAAATTATAAAAAATTTAATAGAAAAACTAAAATTTTGTTCTTAATTCGATTCCAGTTTGTGTTCGGTTTTCCAAATACATAGATTTATGACTTAATGGAGTATTTTTTTGGGTTCGTTTCAAATTATGTTCCTCTATTTTGGGTTGATTTCGGTTCAAATTTTAGACCTCTTAAACAATATTTAAAATACTAACATGGGTTTAAGAACAAAATGAACATGAATGGAAAGAAACAATCAAAATACGCTATAGCGTGGATACGATTCTAGTAACACATTAAACTTATTTTAAGAAGAAAAGAGAATTTAGTATATTTAGTGTAATCTAGATCTTTCTTTTTGAAATATAGAGAAGTTAATTTTGAGATGGCAGCAGAGATTATTTTTCGTACTTAATACAAAAAATTTACGTGCTGTATATGTTTTCTCAGTCAAAGAACCCGTAAACCATGTCGTATTACAGATAAATAAACCTAAAATATTCTATATTTAGTAATGATATACATTTTAAATTTTTAGATACGTTTCTCCTGTTTAGTGTTAAAAATTATTAGAATTATATTGAAATGATTGGATCAATTTGTAGTATAAAATAAAACAAACGTCAACTTTTGAATCCGTCTATAAGTTATAATGAACAAATGTTAGAGTTGACATTTTAGTTTTCAAAACGATAATCACATATTTAGAAAGGTTTCCAAAATTTCATCGATCAATGACCGATCTCTCGGAGACTAGTAATCAGAATCAAGCGGTCGTCTTCGATATTGAAGATGCTCGATTCGTTGGTGATTCTGATCATTCATCGGGTTTATCTCGTCCTCTTGTATCCGTATCATTCATTCAAAAGGTATATTTGGTTCTCCATTTTTTTGCCATTTGTTTTTATTTTTTCTCTCTTAACTTATCAAGAGGTATTGGTTAGTCTGATCGAATTCATTTTATATTTCTTTTGATTTTATTATAAGTGTGCTCAATCTTCACTTTGATTCGGAGTTTTTGTTTAAATAGTACCGTCTATTTCGAATCTGTTTAATACAATCTTATTTCTACAAACCAAAAAAATTCATTATTTTTTTGATAAATTTCATTCGTGACTAACTAAATTCTAGGGCTGATTTTCTAGTGCCGAGTTATTTTCAATCTCGTAGTTAAGATGATTCAGCTAATGACTATGACAACTAGGATTCGATTCTTCCTCTCTACTAATTTGACAGATTAAATATGAACTTTAAGGGGTTGAGCCAAACTATATATCGAACGTTATCGATGTAATTGTTGACAAATTAAAAGAGCTGATTTTCTAGTTTGACATGTTAGAAGACTTGCTCGCGAGTTGTGACTACTCTTTTTAAATTTTACTCTGCATTTCTGGTTAATTAATGAAATGATTTATTGGTTGACAAAAAGGTGGTGTAATACATTTTTTTTCATTTTTATACTTTAGTTTATCATTTATCTGCATTTTTTTTCTTGTTATAAAAGAAAACTGCTAAATATATATTATGCAAAATTTTTATATAAAATATGACTATAGAATATGAAAATTAATGATCGACAACAAGTGGTTTACTTGTCTAGTGATTATCCAATAAAAATTTGTTCATCCCAACGATTTAAAATATTTTATAATCCTGCTAATCCATCATTACAGTATTTAACTAATATATCAGTCATTAATTTAGACTATGTGTGTAAATGGTAATTGCGGAATTCTGCTAAATATAGAATCAAGCGAATTTTTATTTTATTTTTTATACGGAATCTTGCTGAATTACTTAAAATCAAATGGTCATAGCTGAATTTTGCTGAATGTGGAATCTGGAGAATTTTTTTTATTTGTAGTAAGGAAATAATTAATTATTTTTCCAATTAAATAACTATACAATATTTTTAAAATTCTCTAAAATAACTATTTTTTAAAACTATATAATTAATAAGATTTGATGAAAATTAAATCATACTTGACTAATATATAGTTGTTTGGCCGTATTTACATATATGTTTCGTTTAATTTTTTTAAAAAAATTAAAATGTTCATATAACGTAACTATAAATTTCGGGTTATATACCAAATTTTCACTAGAAATTCTTGGATTTGAAGATATGTAATAGTTTTGATAGTTAAACACACTAAACAAATCATGATCATAGAATCAAACCAAAAATTTATCTTAATTAAAAGAAACCAAACTGAACAGAAATCGCTTAAATAACCAAAAATGATCTAGATCTTTGTATCTAAAAATCGAAACCAAACATAAAGTGAATCACAAATCAATATAGAATACCTAAAATACAATTATATATCTAAAATTAATTAGTTAGATATTTTTAAAAGAATAATAGTATTTATATGTACAATAAAACAAAGAAAATGAAAAAAATGAGAAAGATAATAATTGATTATATACGTATGCACAGATAAATATGTAAATAGAACATTAAATATTAATAAAGAAATAAAGTGATTGTGGAATTTGTGGAAAAATAAGAAAATAAGACTGGTAACTGAGGAATGAAAAATATTGTGGAATTGAGGAATTTTTCAATTCCTCATTTACCAGTTACAGTCTATACTTTTAGCTTCAGCATTCTTGATATTAAAAACTCAATTTTTAAAAGTATACCGTTGAATTCAAATTTAGGCTATGAATGGTTGCTAGTTTTTGGATTTAGTTTCTAGTTTTTGGATTTCATATTTTAGTTTTTAGATTTAGATTTTGGTTTTAGTTTTTGTATTTTAGTTTCTGTTTTCAAAAATCCTAAAAAGCTGATTTTTGGTTTTTGGAGAAATCAACGTTGATTTCTTAAAAAACTAGTTTTTCCTAGATTTTAGGAATAGAAGAAACCAAAAACATGAATGATAGAATACAATGTAAAAACAGTTTTGAGTTTTTGAAAAACTAGTTTTACAAAATCATGATTGACTAATAATTAGTTTTTTCAGAAACAAAAACCAAAAACCAGTCTACCAGTCGAAGACTTAGTTTACTTTTAAATATGTTCGGTGTATTAAATTGAGTTACCAACTTTTTTATATCTACGTTGCAGCACTATAAGATCCATTAAAGTATTTGCTTTATTCGAGTGATTGCAATTTGTAAAGTCTCGCAATTATTTTGGATCCATATAATGTTCAAGCTAAGATATAGTTAAAACTCTAATTGTTGGATCTTGTGTAGTTGATTGGTGAGTTCGTGGGAACATTCTCACTGATATTTGCTGGTTGTGGAGCCATAATAGTAAATGAGAATTACGGCAAAAAGGTAACACTTCCCGGTATAGCTTTGACTTGGGGCCTAACCGTATCGGTTATGATCTACTCAATTGGTCATATCTCTGGTGCACATTTCAATCCTGCTGTTTCCATTGCCTTTGCTTCTTCTAGAAAGTTCCCTTTTACTCAGGTCACTATAACAACTCTACACACTATCATACTCATTCAATCATTTTTTTTTGTAGAATTAATAAAGTTGTGATCGATCAATCACTTTATATATAGGTTCCGGCGTATATAGTCGCTCAAGTCCTCGGATCGACCATTGCGTCAGCTTCTCTTCGGTTCTTGTTTGATCTAAACGACAACGTTTGTAGTCTCAAAGCCGATGTTTACGTGGGAACATACCCGACAGATTCTAACACAAAGTCGTTTGTAATGGAATACATTACTACTTTCTTCTTGATGTTTGTTATATCAGCTGTCGCTACTGATAAACGAGCACAAGAACCATTCGCAGGCCTAGCTATTGGTGCGACCGTTGTACTCGACATCTTTATCTGCGGGTAAGTCCCTTTGGCTCCGACCTATAAGTTTCCTTTTAAATTGATGTCTTAAACAAAAATGAAAAAATTATGTCGATAACCATTTCCATGAAATGATGTCCCTATAAAATTCATAAAATCATTTCCAACAATTAGATCGTCAAGACCATATCCATAGTTCAAACTCTCTCATAAACCCGTCTAAATGCATGAACTATTACTTTGAGCTTGTAAGCCACTATGAATATTTTCTGACATATTTTTGATCAAAGTATTATTTTGGTAAAAAAAATTGGTCAAATTTACTGTATTTTGTACCTTGATCATAACATGTTTTAGAATATTTATATATGGTTGCATAGTGAAAATGTCTACAATAATTATGCTTTATGTTTTATGAAATAACTAGGCCAATTTCGGGAGCATCAATGAATCCAGCAAGAAGCTTAGGGCCTGCACTTGTATGGGGATGTTATCAAGACTTATGGTTATACATAGTTGCACCAGTGCTCGGTGCATTAACTGGTGCTTGGACTTATGATGTGTTACGCTTGACAAACAAATCATATAGTGAGATTATTCGTCCAAATTGCAATAAAGTTTCTTCAAAAGATCGCCAAAAAGCTTCTAAAGATGAGATCTGTCTTCTACGAGTGATTGATCCTGTTAACCAGAAATATTTTATATGTTCCTCAGCTAATGATATCAACAACAATTGTAATGTTTCTTGTAAGTTTGCATGAAAGATATCGATGTGTATATCTTATGTTAAGATCATATATCAACGGTTAGTATTACTACATTTTATACGGAGTATTTCTCTAAAATCTGTCAAAAATAACATTGGATTTGATTGTTTTATCAACTCGTGTTTATTTGGTTCTTAGATTTCGAGTTGATATTTTGAATATTGTTTTCGAAATGTGGTTCTAGTGGTCCAAAACCCGAATTCAAATCAACCTGATTAGAAGAATCTAACCAAGACCGACGAAATACTCCATTGTCCTAAACTTATATATTTTTAAAAAAATTAACTCAAATTCGGTTATTGATTCGAATTCGGTTCGATTTTGGATTGGATTCTGGTATTCTATCGAATTCGATTAATCTAATTCAGTATTTTGGTTTAAAAGATATTCAAATATTTTATTTTTCGAATATAGTTTGGTACGGTATAGATCGAGTTCGAGTCCGAGTACTTTTATATAAAAATTCAAAATTTTAAAAGATTTAATAAAGAAAAACTCTAAAATTTGGTTCTTGATTAGTTCCATATCGGGTTTTAGTTCAGTTTTTTTTAAAAAAAATATATATATAGGCTTAGGGCTTATGAAGTGTTTTGTTGGATTTGGTTCGGATTAGATTTTTCTAATTCAGGTTGATTTTGGTTCGAGTTTTGGCCCACTAGAACATCATTTCGAAAATAATATTCAAAATATCAACACGGATCTAAGACCAAATGAACACGGGTTTGAAAAAAAAATCAAATCCCACGCTATAGTGTGGGTTGATTCCTAGTCTTATATATTAAAGCTGGAGGCACTTTCATTTTCACCGTGTTATAAACTATAGGATAAAAATTAACATAAGGTTCATAACAACCCTTGAAAATATGTTAAAGGTAGTTTTGTTACATATTTTTATATAAAAATTTAAATTGAATAAAAATTTAATAGAAAAATACTTTAAAAACTAAAATTTAATATGAAAATTATCGGTTATAAATTCAGTTATTGATTCGATTTCGGTACGGGTTTGGATTGGATTTTTCCGGTACATAGATTTAGGACACTTTTTGATATTTTGTCGGGTTTGTTTCATCTAATTCGATATTTTGGTTATTTTGGTTTAAGATATATTTAGTTTTTATTTTTATTTTTTGGATATAGTTTGGTACGGTATAAATCGAGTTCGGGTTCGGGTTTGGGTAATTTTATATAAAAATTTAAAATTACTAAAAAATTAATAGAAAAACTTTAAAAAACTAAAATTTGTTCTTAATTTGGTTCCGATTTGTGGTTTAGTTTTTAAGATAAATAAATTTAGAATACATTGGAGCATTTTGTTGAGTTTGGTTATTCTAATTTGAGTTAGTTTTGGTTTGAATTTTGGGCCTTAAAACAATATTTCGAAAATAATATTCAAAATATCAATACGTATTTAAAAATTTAAACAAACATGGACTAAAAAACAATCAAATCCCACACTATAACATAAATATAATCCTAATATTGAAATAAAGTGAGTTATGGATTTAAGTGGAGAAAGAAGAGACAAAAATTATTGGACTAATTGGCCAAATATAATTTTTCATTTTCTATGTGTATTTAGTTTTTAATTATATTTAGATATTTGAACCAAAGTAATCATTTGTCTAGAAATAAAATTTTCAACAAAATTAGTTACATTTATACGTTCGTAAAGTTTTCTCACATTCAACTTTTTAAAAGTAAAATTATAATGAGAAACTACTTTTGACTATTGGATAAGTACATCATATAATATCAGTATATGCCAAGATAAGATAAATAAAACAACATATGAAGTTCATCATTGTTAATAATAATTAAATCAAAATTACGGTATTAGCGAAGAAATAAATAACTGATTAACTTAACCTTATCATAAAATCGTAAGAAAAAAGTAGCTCTTATCCAAAAAATAACTCACTAGTCAAACTTATCTGACTAAAAAAGGTCTGTTTTTAACTTTTTTCTTATTTCAAGTTCCCATTTTACCCTCATCGCTTCTTGGTAAACCCATAAATATCCCTAACTACCTTCACTTTATTTTTATCTTTCTTCTTCCGTGCGCCAGTGTCCAAATCCGATCTACTGCTCTTCCTCCCGCCGGTCATTTTCTGCCGCCGATTGCAAGGTTTCCGATCATATCAGGCGATATTCAATCGCATTTACAAATTACTTGTAAGATTTTATTTTTGTTTATTTTTTCTTCGCCGATGAATTGTACATACTTATGAAAGCAATCTTGTGAATTTTAAAGGTCGCTCGACTTCTTGTTAGTCTCAATCTATACGATATAGGTATTTTCGATAGTTCTCCGTTTATATGTGTAGATACTAAGAAAATCTGTGCATGTGCTTTGATTTTATCTTGCTTTCGCTTTAAATGTATTGGAATTTGCTTGATCGTAGGTGAATCTGGGCTTTGATCAGCGATCATTTTTTTCACTCTTCCGTAATGGCTGTGTAAGTGCTTTTCTTCCCTATTTTCTCGGGATATTATGCTGTCCTTTCTTCGAAACTACCGTTTCAAGTTTATGCGAATTTGCTCACTCGATTTCGATTAACCTTTTCAAAACTTTTATTTTGGTTCGAATTGGTTTTATACTCCGTGTTCGTGTTCGTCGTATCGCTTTCATCATGTGTCCACTTTGTTTAAGAATTGAATTGTGGGGTTTCTTTCCTCGATTCTTTATTTTTACTTTTCTCTTGGGTGGGGGAGTATCTTAAGAGACAGGTGAAGGGATCAATCTTCTTGGAATTTTTTTGATGCAGTGTTGCTTCTGCCCCTGGGAAGGTGTTGATGACTGGAGGCTACCTCATACTCGAGAGGCCAAATACAGGGCTTGTGTTGAGTACAAATGCGCGGTTCTATGCGATTGTGAAGCCTATAAATGAAGAAGTCAAGCCTGAGAGTTGGGCGTGGGTATGTACTTCCTCCAGAAGCATGTACCTTGTTATTCTGTTGTCTGAGATGACTGATAAACTTTGAAACTTTAATTTGTTTGTTTGCATATATTCCAGCAATGGACGGATGTCAAATTAACATCACCACAGCTCTCGAGAGAAAGCATGTATAAACTGTCACTTAAACATCTGACTCTTCAGTGTGTGTCTTCAAGGTAAGATCTGAGAGACTTTTTAAGGTGTGCTGGATCTATTTCTTTTTAATCTCAATATCACAAGTCTTGTATATCAGTACGTTTCTGTAGTGAGATGTCTTTTGTCAAATATGGGTGATTGAGCACTTACATTGTCATTTTTTTTTTCTAAAATAGCAGTGATTCAAGAAATCCCTTTGTAGAGCATGCTATTCAGTATGCTATAGCTGCTGCTCATTTGGCATCTGGCAAGGGCAAGGAAGCACTGCAAAAACTCTTCTTGCAAGGCAATCTTCAAGTTGATGCTTATTTTATTTATCATTTTTATTTATGAAGTAAATATTAGATATATAACCAATTCGTCTAAATCGGTTTTGCAGGTCTTGATATTACAGTCTTAGGCTCTAATGACTTTTACTCATATCGGAATCAGGTTTTCTATCATTTTCTTTGCTTAAATTGTCTAAATTACATATGCGTTCTTTGATATCTCCTTTGATTTTCCAATTTCTCTTGAGATGCTTGTACATAATATTGATAATCTTGTTTACTCTGATAGATAGAATCTGTTGGGCTACCATTGACACCAGAATCACTGGGTACCCTTGCACCTTTTGCATCAATCACATTCAATGCTGCCGAGTCAAATGGTGCTAATTGCAAGCCTGAGGTAGCAAAAACTGGCTTAGGCTCTTCTGCGGCAATGACAACAGCTGTGGTTGCAGCTCTGTTACATTATCTTGGAGTGGTTGACCTATCTGATCCATGTAAAGAAGGAAATTTTGGTTGTTCTGATCTAGATGTTATCCATATGGTAGCCCAAACATCTCATTGTCTTGCACAAGGGAAGGTTGGAAGTGGGTTTGATGTCAGTTGTGCTGTCTATGGGAGTCAGCGTTATGTTCGCTTCTCTCCAGAAGTCTTGTCATCTGCTCAGGTTTTTAACGGGAACTTTCTTGTGTATGTACTCTCCTCCAAGGATGGGAGTATACTGACTCCAAGTTCTTCAGATTGCAGTGAAGGGTCTGCCATTACAGGAAGTTATGAGCAGAATTTTGAAGGGAAATTGGGACAATGAGAGAACTGAGTTCTCCTTACCGCCACTGATGAATCTTGTAAGCAAATAATCAGACCTAAAGTCTTACCTAAAAGTACCTGTGGTGAACCTCACTAACTTTTCATTTCCTTGACTTCGACGAAATCTGGTGTATTAACAAGATGCTATCTTATATAGGTTCTTGGAGAACCTGGAAGTGGTGGATCCTCCACCCCATCGATGGTGGGTGCTGTAAAAAAGTGGCAAATGTCTGATCCAGAGAAGGCACGAGAAAATTGGCAGAAGTTGTCAGATGCCAATTTAGAACTTGAAACTAAGCTAAACATTCTGAGCAAATTAGCTAAAGATTACTGGGATGCTTATCTAGGAGTCATTAAGTCATGTAGTGAGCTTACTTCTGAAAAGGTACTTTCCATTGGCCGTGTATTGACTTCAGTAATACATCAAGGAGCAACTTACTTCATCTGCCTTTTGTATATCTCATGTTTAGTGGGAGCTACATGCTACTGAACCAAACAACGAAGCAATTATTAAAGAACTCTTAGGGGCAAGAGAAGCTATGTTGAGAATCAGAACACTTATGCGTCAGATGGGTGAGGCTGCTAGTGTTCCTGTAAGTTGTTATCTATTCTGTCTTGATGCTTGCTTCAGATTTCAACTGAACATTTGTGCATGATTACTTTGTGCTGATGCATAAAATACCCGGCTGGTTGTAGAATTTTGGTAGCATACAAGGTATAAGTAAATTATGCATTGGAACAAATAGAATTGTTTTGCATCTTCATTGACCTTAAGTTGGACAATGGAATTGCAGATAGAGCCTGAATCCCAAACTCAACTCTTGGATTCTACGATGAATGCTGAAGGGGTTTTACTTGCTGGTGTTCCTGGAGCTGGTGGATTTGATGCCATTTTTGCGATTACTTTAGGGGATTCTGGCAGCAAACTGACCCAAGAATGGAGTTCACACAATGTTTTGGCGTTGTTAGTGAGAGAAGATCCACACGGCGTTTGCTTAGAAAGTGGTGATCCACGCACCACAAGTATTACTTCAGGCGTTTCATCAATTCATCTTGAGTAAGCAACATTGTTTGGCAGTCCCCAATTCATTAGGTGCATCACAAAGTTCTGTCGAGTATACTGTTTTGCATATAGACTTGGGTGCTAAATTTCTTGATGTAAGCACTTTTTACTGTGCAATTTTCACCCACTGTAAGCCTTTTACTATTGAAAATACTCAGCGGGAAAGTAAAATAATATTGATTTCGAATCTTCTCATTTGTGTTTGTGTTTGTTTTCTTTCACTGTTTCCATTCTTGGTATCATCATGCTTGAAAGAGTATGTAACAGGAATTTAACAAGAGATATCAAAAAGATCCAAACCTACTAATAATCTTTACAAGAACAAGTTCCACCTCTAAACAGGTGAAACCTGTTTCTATCTTTTACAACAATCTCTCTTTCATAGATCATGGAGATTTTCTTTGTATATGTGTGACAGTCACTACACATCCTCAGGTTTCTAGTAATTTTGATGATAGACCCTGGAGGTGTATACAGTAGTGCAAAGGCAATAGCCACTTTTTGGCTGTGCCCTTTTAGTCTCTCTCTTTTTTCTTCTTCATCTACGTTAAGCAATATCTGTGTCAAGTCTGGTGCATATCCTTCGAATTTTAGCTGCCATTCCATCTGGTGTAGCATCCTGTAGATTTCTTTCCATTGTGGGTGTGTTCGATCTTGTGAAACAAACCTGTGGGTTTCACCTTTCACCTCGACAATGCTAAAGCCGGGGGTTTTCTTTAAACCCTTGCTAGCGATTTCTGTCCGAGCTCTGGCTACATCTTCCCACATTTGAGCTTGTGAATACATGTTAGAGATCAGTGAATAGTCACCTGGGTTGTGTGAGCTTAGCTTAAGTAGTTCTCGAGCTGCTATTTGGCCTAGTTGAATGTTCTGATGAACTCTGCATGAGCTTAAGAAGCTTCTCCAAACAACATCATTTTGTTCAATTGGCATGCTTTGGATAGTTTCAAAGGCTTCCTCTAGATGTCCCGCTCTTCCCAGAAGATCCACAAGACAACCATAATGCTCAGACGTTGGCTCCACCTTACAGTCCTTTAACATTTCCTCAAAAACTCGACGGCCTTCTTTGACAAGACCTGAGTGGCTACAGGCATTGAGAACACTCACATACACAACATGGTCTGTTTCTAAACCTTCTTCAATCATCTCTGAGAACAATCGTAAAGCTGCTTCTCCTTCTCCATACAAAGCAAGTCCTGAGATCATTGCGCTGTAAGTCAGATTATTCCTCGTTTCCATCTTCTTAAATATATGCAATGCTTTGTCTAAGCACCCACATTTAACGTACATATCTACTAGTGAAGTTTGGACTGCTACATTGAGTTTGCTTATGTTTCTCAGCAGAAAGGCATGGATGCTCATTCCTAGATTGAGTGCCCCAGTGTTGGCACAAGCTGAGAGAGCACTAACCATTCCACTCTCTTCCGCCTTCAAATTGCTTGATCTACACATTTCACGGAATAGCATTAAGCATTCGGTCCACATTCCCCTACCTGCAAGAGCTGAGACCATTGAGCTCCACGAAGCAGCTGTTTTAAATTCTAGTTTCTCAAAAGCTGCAAAAGCAAGTGCCATCTCTCCACATCTTCCATACATATTGATTAAACTATTCTGAATAAAGACATCATCTTCAAAGCCGAGCTTAAACACATGCCCATGAATCTGCTTCCCTTCTCGAATCGACTTTAAACGAGTGAAAGCCTTGAGAAGACACGGGTACGTGAAATTATCTGGCTCGATATCTTTCTCTATCATCTCGTTGTAAACACACAATGCTTCCTCGAAACTCATTTCGTTAACATAACCTCTGATCATTGTATTGAAATCAAAGGTACAAGGATCATTGATTCCTCTGAAAATCGATGCTGCGTAATTCATACTGTTATCCCAACCGGAGTGGGCACATTTTGCGAGAACGCTGCTCACTGAGAACTGAGAAGAAAAGAACAAACTTAGCTTGATGAATCTGGCGTGAACTTGCTTGAACTCTTCTATGTTGTTGCATCTCTTCAAGAGGTATAAACATTCTTGCTCTTTCCTTCTAAAGTTGTCCACTTCTGGATTACGAGTAAGAATATCATCTCTAGAAGAAGCCACTAGAGACTGTACAATTGGTGCCTTAATCATCTTCTCCTCGTAACTATTATGAAACAAGGGATTGGATGTCTGAAGATAATCTGGGAATTTCAAATTTCGTGGAATCTTTCATCATCGAAGAAAGATTTGAAAGTTTTTAGGGAGGGATTTTGTTACCCACCCGGTGAGATTTTCCCGGAAAATCTGAGCCACAAGTGAAAATAAATTTTGAGGTTCTGATAAGTTGCGATGAGTGAGAGAGAATAGAGAGTGGATTATTGGGATTCTCTCTCCATGTTATGTCAGTTGTTGGGTCCCACCTTGAATTCATATTCAAACACGAGTTCACCAAATTCGGTTTGGTTCTTCTTAACCAAACTAACCGAAATTAACCGAAGCATGAATTGCAGCAGTCAGTCACGGGCCAGTGGGAAACCAAAACAGTGCTTTTGTCACTTTTTAAACAAAACGTTCAAAATAGGCAATTACCAAAGTGGTTAGTGTCTAAGCTCTATTTAGCCCTGTTCGATTAGGGTATGGCATCTGGTTCGGTTCAGATTAACCGGTTTACAATTTATTCGATAAAATAATTTATTTACCAAACTAAATCTAAATCTATACCGTATTGGGTTCGGTCGGAGTTTACTCTGTTTTGAGTTTTTTAATTTAATTCCGAACAAATGATATTGATTAAAAATTTAGATTTTTTAAAGTAGATAAATTAGAATTTAAGCTGTAAAATTTAATTATATTAGTTAATAGAAGGATTACATATAAATAATAGGCTAAATTTAAGTGGTACAAATATTATCTCAAACGAATTACGTTATATATACTATTAGGATTCAACTCAGACTATAGTGCAGGATTTGATTGTTTCTTTTAACCCGTGTTTATTTAGTTCTTAAATCCGTGTTGATATTTTGAATATTGTTTTTGAAATATTTTCCTAGTGACCCAAAACCTGAACCAAAATCAACTTGAATTAGAAGAATTTAATCCGTACTAAACCCAAAAAAATACTCCATAGGTCTTAAGACTCTATATTCAAAAAAAAATTGAACACAAACCTAATATGGAACAAATCAAGAACCAAATTTTAGAGTTTTTTCAATTAAATTTTTTCAATTTGAACTCAAACTCGATCTATAATGTATCAAAGTATGTCTGAAAATAAAACATTCGAATATGTCTTTAACCAAAATAATCAAAATAACTAATTAAATGAACTGAGTCCGATAATATATCAGAATGTGCCCTAAATCTATGTACCAGAAAATCTAATCTAAAACCGAGCCAGAATCGAATTTGTAACCGAAATATTTTTTAGATTAAATTTTATTTTTTTATAGAATTTTTCTATTAAATTTGAATTTTTATTAAAAAAATCTGTAACAGAACCACATTGATCATATTTTAAATGGATTGTTATGAACTTAAGTTAATTTTATCATATAGTTTATAACATGTTTAAAATGAAAATGTCTTGTGCTTTAATATATAAGACTAGGATTATACCCACGCTATAGCGTGGGATTTAATTATTTTTTCAACTCATGTTCATTCTCAAACCGAAATCAACCCGAATTAGAAAGAATCGAATTTGAACCAAACTCAACAAATATTCTAATGGGTTCTAAATCTATGTATTTAGGTAACCGAACCGGAATCAAATCAAGAATTAAATTATAGAGATGTTTTAATTAAATTTTTATTTATTTTGGATTTTCATATATAAATACTCTAACCCAAACATGATCTATAACAAACCACATGATCCAAAACATAAATAACCGAATATAAAATGTTATATCAAAAGAGGCAAAAACTGAATTAGAAGAACCAATCCTGATAAAATATCATAATGAGTACTAAATATATGTATTATAGAAAACCAAATTTCAAACCTGAATCGGAACCGAAACAAAAATTGAATTTGTACCTGATATATTTTAATTTAATTTTAATCTTCTTTGAGTATTTTCTAATTAATTTTAGTTAATTTTAAATTTTTATATAATAGTTTATAATCAAACTCACCTTAGACCTATTTTAAAGGGTAGTTATGAACCATACGTTAAATTTATCATAAAGTTTATAACACAATCAAAATGAAAATGTCTCCCACTTTAGTATATAAGATTATAATAAAATAATATATATAGATATAATTATATATATCTATATATATATAATCAGGTTGTCTGGGTTATACGGTTAAAACCCGATTCGAACATAAATCTAACAAGTTCTTCAAAACTATATTCACTCGGTTATTTAGGATTATCCACAATATTACCATATTTTATTATCCTGGTCCGGATCGGTTCAGGTCGACACAAATAACCCGAGTTGGACAAAGCTAGCTCTATTGTCTTCCTAACCCGAATCTAATTTTGAAAATTCGTGTTTACCAATATTGTTAAGAGTTTAGAAGTTTGGAAGATTGACGGTAGACCGAGTCTTATTAATTTAATAGTTGGCAAAAAAAATTGTAGTTTAAACATCATCTTAAAAACCTCATTTTGGATCAAGAGGTTCACATTTTTCTTTGTCAATGGATCAGAAGTTTCACTTAAATTGTGATTATAAGTTCTCAATACAGACAACAACATCAAACACAAATGACATTCCTCATGCTACTTTGAATAAAATTTCAAAATATAAAAATTGTCAGACAACGCTTATGCGCTTATTAGCATATAACGATCTTGTATATGAATGCTCTTTGATTCTCAACTATATTTTGAAGACAATTTAGTCTATCCACTGGAAATATTATATAACGAAAAGTTAATTAAAAGATAAAAATCATTAAACTTTTGACAAAACGAAAAAAAGAAGAAGATTAACAGTAATCACTAATCAGTAGAATCTGATTAAATTGCGTTTCAAGCGTGAGTGTATTATGTAGTGAGGTAATAATCATCACAGTAAACATATGGAGATGCACGCGCGTATATGCGCGTGGAGAATATACGTAACAAGTGTAATGTATTAGGAACCAAATTATTAGACTGGTCGTGAAAATGTAAACCACTTGCAACAAAATGATACGTGATATACACGCGCTAGTACAAACCCGTCTCCATCGTCACGAACTAATGTAAGACTCGTGGGTCTAGATTCATCCTTCTCTAGATTTCACCGTCTCCTCTGTCTCTCTGCTGTTTCCTTTCTCCAGATTTTTTCCTCAGAAGAACAAAGACAAATATCACAGCTACCAAATTAGATTCCTTTTTCTTCTTCTTAGTTCGTCTTCTCAGCTTCAGCTTCGTCTTTTTTTGTTTATCTATCTATTTCTCTTTACCCTTATTTCTTCACTTTTCTTTTCTCTCTACAAAAGGTAAAAATTTTCATCTTCTTTTTGAAAAGATTTATTTTGTTCGGTTGCTTTAATTGGTGGCTTCGGCTTTCTTCAGACAGCTCATTTTTTTGGTTTCATTCTTCTCTCGAACTTTCAATTTCTTATGATTTTTTTCTCGAATTTGCATTATCTGTAAACGGTCACGATCTGAAATTGGTTGCATGTTTTCTGAGCTAATTCGATTTGGTAGTTTAGGTCAATTTCTCTCTGGGGCTGCGTTAAGCTAGAAATTATTAAGTGGGTTTGGTTAGATGTTGAATTATTTTTCCGGACAATTGATTTGACTATGAATTTGTCAAATTAATATTTAAAGTATTTCCTTTTCTAGGTTTCAATGTTCTTTTGTGACGTCCATTTTTGCCGGCGATTTGACTTTGATTATATAGATATGTCAAAGCCAATTTGTTAACTTATATAATATCCTAATCCAACTCTTCTTGTTTTTATCGTTTCTGTGTCTGAAATCAGGAACCTTGTTTTGGGTGAAATCAGAGAAAAAACTAGCCCCTAGATTCTGAAGTCAGTGGCTTGATTTGACATGGTGATGTGATTTGAGGTCTTGGGTTTCATCGTGTTTTCCATTGGTGGTAGCTCTTTTGAATTTGGTTTTGTAAAACATGGAGAAAAATGAAGATTCAAGCTGGAAAGAAATGGTTAGAAAGATGCTTCCTCCTGGAGCTCCGATACCGGAGAATCCATCTGAATTTGATTACTCCATAGCCTTAGAGTACACTGGTCCTCCTCCGCAACATGATATTCCTAGAGTTTCACCTGTTGATGTTAATCCTCGAGTGAACAGTCCCATCCCATTGCCGGTTTCTCGTATAGCTGGTGGAGTCACAAGCTCTTCAGGTCAGAGCCCAAGAGGTTCACCAGCTAGCTCTGATTCTGTGGTCTCTGTGTTGCATAATAACCCTGAATCATCATCTGGCTCAGCTTCTGTATCACCAGTTTCTACTCAGAGACAACAAAATGGGAATCAGGTTCGGAGGCCGGTTGTGAAATTCAAACCTGTCGTTGATAATGATCAGATAGAAGGTAGAGACGCTGCGCAGGAGGAGAACAATGTGGACGCAGAGAGGGAAGCGAAGGTCCATGAGTGCACTGCGGGTACCAAGAGGCGGAGGAAGAATAAGAAGAGAGAGTGTTCAAGATGCGGAAAAGCTAAATGGGAAAATAAGGAAACTTGTATTGTGTGTGATGAAAAGTATTGTGGAAACTGTGTTCTAAGGGCAATGGGTTCGATGCCTGAAGGAAGAAAGTGTGTGAGTTGCATTGGTCAAGCTATTGATGAATCGAAGCGAGCTTCATTAGGGAAGTATTCGAGGGTATTGTCACGGTTGCTTAGTCCTTTAGAAGTTAAACAGATAATGAAGGCAGAAAAGGAGTGTACTGCTAATCAGCTGAGGCCTGAGCAGCTGATCGTGAATGGTTACCCATTAAAGCCTGAGGAAATGGCTGAATTGCTTAATTGTCTTTTACCACCTCAAAAGTTGAAACCAGGTAGATACTGGTACGATAAAGAATCCGGTCTGTGGGGCAAGGTAATATATCTATATAATGCTTTTGATACTTTTTCGGGTTGAAATCGCTTTGTTTGTTGGCTAATGTTGTTGTGAACAGGAAGGAGAAAAACCCGATAGAGTCATAAGCTCGAACTTGAACTTCACGGGGAAGCTGTGTCCGCACGCAAGCAACGGGAACACAGAAGTTTATATTAATGGTCGGGAGATCACAAAGCTTGAATTAAGGATTCTAAAGGTAACATTTGATATTGCCTTGTTTTAAGCGTTACATGTCAAAAACAATAGAATGTAAAACATCTTTGTATGTAAAATTTTCAGCTCGCAAATGTACAATGTCCACGAGACACTCATTTTTGGGTATATGATGATGGGCGTTATGAGGAAGAAGGGCAAAATAATATCCGAGGAAACATTTGGGAGAAGGTAAAATATAGTAACTCTTCTTCGTGAAATCTTCTTATAGTTTGGCTGTTTTGTAAGAAAAATCACAACTTTTTTGGTTTGGCTTAAACAGGCATCTACCAGGTTCATGTGTGCGCTGTTTTCTTTACCTGTTCCTCATGGACAACCTCGTGGAATGGCCCAACCACCGAGCAATTATGTTACTGTTCCAAATTATTTAGAACATAATAAGATTCAGAAGCTTCTACTTCTAGGTATTGAAGGCTCTGGAACTAGCACTATATTCAAACAGGTAACGTTTGATATACCTAATGAGTGTGAATTAGAGAGAAAATGTCTGCATTCAGTGGTTACTTATCAGAAATTTCTTGTTGATTGGAACAGGCCAAGTTTTTGTATGGAAACAAGTTTTCCGTGGAAGAGCTTCAAGATATTAAGCTGATGGTACAGAGCAATATGTATAGATACCTCAGTATTCTACTTGATGGAAGAGAACGTTTTGAAGAGGAAGCATTAACGCATATGAGAGGTTTGAACGCCGTTGAAGGAGATTCAGGAGGTACCATTTTGTGCATTAGAAAACAATCGAATGTGGTTTTTGTTATTGCGTTTCTTGATTCCGTAATATGTTTTTGTAGGCGAGGAAGCAAACGAAGATGGAACTGTTCCTACACCGCAGTGCGTCTATACCTTGAACCCGAGGTTGAAGCACTTTTCGGATTGGCTTCTAGATATCATAGCAACTGGTGATCTCGATGCATTTTTCCCAGCTGCAACACGGGAATACGCTCCATTGGTTGAAGAAGTTTGGAAAGATCCGGCAATACAAGCAACATATAGACGAAAAGATGAGCTGCATTTCCTTCCCGATGTTGCAGAATACTTCTTGAGCCGGGTACGTACGGGTTAAAGGTTCTGGTGTTATTGTTACCATATTGGTTGAATGTTAACGTAGGCTTCATTTGCAGGCCATGGAAATATCTAGCAATGAGTACGAGCCTTCAGAGAGAGATATCGTATATGCAGAAGGCGTCACACAAGGAAATGGGTTAGCTTTCATGGAGTTTTCTCTCAATGAACACAGTCCAATGTCTGAAACTTATCCAGAGAACCCAGACGCCATGTCACCTCAGCCAAAGTATCTATCGCTTAACATTCATTTTGGACACTCTTGAACCACTAACTTTGGTACTTATTATCAGTCCTTTCTTGCGCAGGTACCAGCTGATCCGAGTAAACGCAAAGGGGATGAACGATAGCTGCAAATGGGTCGAGATGTTTGAAGATGTACGAGCAGTCATCTTCTGCATCAGCTTAAGCGATTACGATCAGATCAGCATTGCGCCCGAAAACAGTGGAGCAGTCCAGTTTCAGAACAAGATGATCCAAAGCAAAGAACTTTTCGAATCAATGGTCAAGCATCCATGTTTCAAAGACACGTCTTTTATCTTGATCTTAAACAAGTACGATCAGTTCGAGGAAAAGCTAAACGGTTCACCACTAACCTCTTGCGATTGGTTCAGCGATTTCTGTCCAGTGAGGACAAGCAACAACGCCCAGTCACTGGCTTACCAAGCTTACTTCTATGTAGCAATGAAGTTCAAGCTTCTTTACGCGTCAATCACCGGTGAGAAACTGTTTGTGTGGCAAGCTCGAGGTAGGGAACGTGCTAATGTGGATGAAGGGTTTAAGTACATAAGAGAGGTGTTGAAGTGGGATGAAGAGAAGGAAGAGAATTACTTAAATGGTGGAGAAGATTCGTTTTATAGTACTGATATGAGTTCTTCGCCGTATAGACCGGAGGAGTGAAAGATATCTCCCGGAGGCAAACTCTTAATTGATGGTTGCTTTGTTGTTTTTTCTTCTTATTTAGTAGGCAGATGATTTGGGAAGGAATTAAAAAAAAATTTGTAATCATTCTGTTATATTTGGTTTTTGTTTTCGTAGATTTTAATTATTTTTGGAATGAAATAATTTTGTAAATATCGAAGGCAGAAGATGAAACCATTATACATGTTCAGATGAAATTCACCCAAAATTTGCAGAATCAAATAATTATTTAACGATTTTTTTTTTTTGATATTTCTATATATAATAGGTAAAAAGTTATTACAGAGATTGGAGAAGTTAGTTATTTGTCTAGAGAATAAAACATATCTAGTCTTTCAAGATGATAGATAAATAACCAGTATAATTGTTGTGATCTTTTTGGACAAGAATAATTTTGTTGATTTGATATTTAATATCATAAAAGGTTGTCATGAGTAAGAAGTTTGGTGAACTGTAAGAACACTATCATGTGAGTCATGAGAGTAACTTCAATGCAAAGCAAAGGTTTTTAATTTCATTCTTATCCTCTTTCCTTGTTTCTTTTTGCATTCTATTTATTGTCATCATTTCAACTCTCTCAAATCCCATTATAGCCAATTTTAAGTTTATAGAAAAAAAAACAAAAGAGAGTAATGGGTCACTTCAAGCTTTCATCTTCTGCAACAACTCTTCTTTTTGTTCTCTTGATCCTTCACCTTCTTCTGATTTCTGCAGATTCTACAAGAATCCAAGTCAATTATGTGATGGATGGTGCAGCCACAGAAGGAAATCAGGCCGTTGGATTGCATCAAAGAGCAAGGATTAACCATGGGAGCTCTCGTGGTTCAAGGAAACATCTAGTGAATCCAACAGTGGCAGATGATAATTACACTGTTCCTGAATCTTCTGTTTGAATGGAAGATTGAGATGAGACTAAGATCAGTTGTTGCAAGCAATCGATGAAAGAAAAATAAAGATTCTATGTATTTTCTTCATGTGGAAGTAAAAACCAAAGTGGCTAAACAAAGTTTGTTGTGTTTGAAAAGTACTTTTCTCTCTTACCATATAAGGCTGATAGTGAAATTTACTTGAGGATAACTCAATGCATAATAATACATTGCAAAAGTTAAAGCCTAAAAGAGCAATTCGATTAAACTGTAGCTCTTGAAAGTTTTCCTCAATGTATAAACTAGTTTCAGTTTAGAATATTGTTGTTGAGATATATAGAGTATAAGCTCATCGAACTTTAGTTGCCTATGTAATATATAACAGACACTATAATATAGTTTAGTTCTTACACAAACAGAAGTAGAAGTGTAAACTGGAAAAACACAGAGAGATTCAAGAAGGGTTTGAGGAACAAGCTTGTATCGATTTTGATAATATCTTATAAACTATGGAGTTTAAGGAACTTTGTTCATCCGTTCTTAGATGTTACCGGCTGCATTGAGTTGCATTCTTCTAGTAGATTTAGCAAGTTGTGTTCAGGGGCACTGAGTGATGGCAAGATTGAACGATTTGGCTGAGGCGGGCGAGGCGGTTTTGGTGCAGATCCATCAGATTCAGAAGCAGTCTCATCTTTCACAATCTGCAAATCACCTTTTCTCCTCATAGACGCTGATACTCTCTCCTTCCAGATTCTTCCATCCTGTTTCATGAAATCTCATAATAGATAAAATAGTCGCTAAAAAGATAACTAAATCAAGCTTTCTATAATAATAGCTACACTCAGATCAACAAAAGAACCAATATTTTGAAGGATGGTACATTTAGAATGGATGGTTCAGGCAATGGACACAGAATTGGTAGATCGTTGTCTAAAGGCTCCACTGGATGTTCCACAGGTTTAAATTCTGTAGCTACTTCAATTCCATGAGTAGCAGTTGTTGTAGTTGTGGTAGTTGCTGCAATAACATCAGAATTTGGAGCCAATACTTCTTTATCATCCTAATCAAAGAGAATCAGACATTTTCAATAACTCAGATTAATCAAACAAAACCCAATCATACAGTTGCAAAAAGGGCAAAAACTTTAATTTTTAAAACCAAAAAAGCATCCTTTGTTTGAATCTGGAATTGAAACTAAACGATTTCACACATATCATGAACAACGCTAGAGAATCTTCAAGTTACAGACAAGATTTTTCCACGGTTTTAAACCAAACAAAGATCTAAACAAGTTCCATAGATAAACTACTAATAAGAATCTATCTAAATGAGAAGAAAACAAAACTTACGATTGCACTTTGAGTTCGTCGATGACTGCTTCTAGAGAATCTGGAAAAAATACCGACCATGATTTGATTGAATCTCTAAAATCCTTCTTAAGAACTCTAAAGATGAAGTCTCCTTTGATTTTGACTTTAGATTTTCCCGAGAAAGATATAAGAAGTTGTATGTACCCAAAGAGATTATATATACTTCAGAAGAAATCGAAGAAAGAAAAAGGGAAATTTTTTTTTTTATATTCAACTACTTGAAAAGAAGATTGCTTTATATCTCCAGAAGAACGTAGTAAATGAATGAATGGATGATAAATGCTTTTCTTTTGAGTTTGTTTAAGCTTTGCTTTTGGTTTGCTTCAGCAGTTTCTTACATAACCTTTCACTCTGTTTCGTTAACTTTTTTTTTTTTCTTTAGCTGACTTTTAGCTTTACTTGGATTTGGGAAATCTAATCATCAGATTATTATAATAACAGTTATAAGATTTTGGTGATGAACGTATTTTGAGCCTAATTAGGAGTATTTTGTGTGTAGTTGAACAATTAAGACTCATTCATAACTGTAATAAACTAGTAGAATTGCATTTAAAACTCATAAGTTCGATAAATCAAATAATAAGAGCATCTCTCTCTACTCTTCTAGTGAGTTCATAGCAGATTTCTCTCTTCTCTCCTTCATATCCTTCAGAGAGGTATTCATGGCTGAACTCTTCCAGTTGCAAGGTAGATCTCTTTCGGTGCAGTC
>OVBA01004552.1:0-23108 GCA_900406435.1 Lepidium aucheri
CTTCAATTGAAGTCTTCTTTGAGTAGGGTAGACTTCAAGAGAAGTCTATGTCAAGTAGACTTCATTTGAAGTCTACTATTCCGGCGAAGGGTAAAAAGGTAAATATGATCTCTGGTTTTTTGTTTGTTCATTAAGGGTGAAACTATAATTTCACTACCCTTGAAGGTTAGTTTTGGAGAATAAAACAAAAGGGGTATAGTTTTGTATTAAAAAAAAAAGTAGGTTATTTTGGTAAGATTCCCTTTTGATAAACACATAATAAATATTTTATAAACACCTTAGAAATTTTTTAAGCTCTCTTATAAAGCCTTATAAATTTTATAAGGTCTCTTATAAAGTCTTATAAATTTTATAAGGTCTCTTATAAAGCCTTATAAATTTTTATAAGCTCTCTTATAAATTTTTGTAAATACCTTATAAAATTTTATAAACACTTTATAAAATTTTTATAAACACCTTATAAATTTTATAAGATATCTTATAAAACCTTATAAATTATATAAGGTCTACCATAAAACCTTATAAATTTCATACGGTCTCTTATAAAACCTTATAAATTTTATAAGCTCTCTTATAAATCCTTATAAATTTTATAAACTCTCTTATAAAAAAATTTTATAAACACCCTTATAAATTTTTTTGGCGGGAAATTTTTTTCGTAAAGTAGAAAAAATTTTGACAAGAAATTTTCTTTTTTGGCGGGAAAAAATATTTTTTTAGCGGGAAAAAAAATTTTGGCGGTTAAAAAATTTTTTGGCGGAATTTTTTTTTTTTGCGGGAAAAAAGTTTGTAAAAATGTATAAAAATAATAATATAAGGGTATTTTGGTCATTTTTCCATAATGAGGGGCATTTTTGAGAATATCCAAAAATGAGGGCAGTGATGAAAATATCCTCTTTTGAGGAGCATTTTTTCAATTCTCTCATACATAAAACCAAGTTAGACCATATATAATATTGGTACGAATGGTTACTTGCGACTAAAAATAATAAAATACTTGGAAAATATAAGCATTTACAACTAAAATATTTTTGTTACAAAATTAGTTTTGGTTTCTATTTGGTTATCAGTTTTTAGTTAAAAAGTAAACCAAATTGAAAATTGAAAATTGAAAGTTGAACTAAATAATTTTTTTACAAAAGGACCGATCAAATACTCATTTTCTTTTTGCTTTGGTTCGGTGTTTTAATTCTGGTTGTTATACTAAAAACTAGATTGTACTACATTAGTTCTATAGTCTTTCAAAAATATATAGCTTTTGGTTAATGTAATATTATTATTTATTTAATTTAATACACTTTTGTGTTTTTAATATTATGATAATTTATAAATCGAGATTTGTTGATCCAGTTGTTGACAAAAAGAACTATTATGATAATTTTGCTTAAAATATAGTTTATTGTTTAATATATAATTTAATATGATAAAAATTGCATGAGCATGTAAGTTTGTTAAGGTTTTAATGGAAGTTACGCGAATAATTTTTTAATATACATTTTATTTTAAGTAAATTTTATTTTTCACTTTGGAGGATAAATTAAGTTATTACGAAAGGAAATAAGTTGCAGTTTTAAAACATGATTAATCGATGAATTCTACCTCTGAATCTAGATCGGCAAACTAATCTTAAAATTAGACCATCGAGGCTTTCCAACAATATGCTGATCGTCGTTTGGATCTTTCAGGTTTGACGGAAAAACTCTTCCAAACATTGATAATCAGAAGTTTGTTTTCGAGAGATGTGTCTTAGAAAAACCACCATAGCATTTGTATTGCAACTCCAAATGCAATACCGTTTTTGGCTACACACAGATATTAGGGTTATCAAGGTGCACATCAATTTTTGTTCTATTATTTCCTCCTCCATTTCTCTTTTTTCTTTTAAGTGGTCAGATCACATGACGACTAGGGTTTTAGGATTCATTATATGATTCCTAATTATTTTATATATTCATCCAAAAATGTAAATATTTTTGAAATTTATGATAGTTTTATGCAAATAAAATATATTATTTGGTATATGATTTTTTTGTCAATCTTACTATAATTGGATCGACAAGCCTCGATCCATAGCCAAAGTTCATACCCTATAATCCTTCTTTTTTCCCTTTGCAGCACGTAGGAATTGAACATTGATGCATAATGATTTCTAAAGTGACCAGTACCACATGGCCATATGTCCTCGCCGTTATTTAATATATGATTTAATATAATAGAAAAAATAATTTTGCTTCACAATAATATGTAAATAATTCTAAATTTTTTTATTATAGTTTATGATAAAATATTTTTTATTTTTTATAAGTTTTTATTTAATTTAATTTGTTATCTAACACGAGTTTTTATTAAATTAAACTCAATTTCTTGTTTTGCAAGAAAAATTTATTATAGTATCGAATACAAGTTTTGATTTAACTGAACATGTAAGTATTTAAAATTTGTAGTTTATTATTCAGAAATTAATTTTTTATTAGGCATATGTTTTACATATAATAATTTTTTTTAAAGGTAGTATATTTTTTGATTAATGTAATATTTTTATTCGTTTAATTTAAAACAATTTTGTTATTTAAGATTATGATAGTTTTACGGCAAAATTGTTTATTGTTTGATATAGGTTTTAATATGATAAAAAATTTAGTTTTAGTTTTGTATAAGCATGTAAATTTGTAAAGTTTTCAATAAAGTTTACATGAATAATTTTTTTAATATTGTATACGTTTTAGTTTAATTAAATTTTATTTTTTTTGTTTTGCAGTATAAAACTATTAAGAAAGGAAATGGGCTGCCGCTAAAAAACATGATTTACTAACGAATCTTACCTCTGAATCTGGATCGGCAAACTGATGTGGAAGATCATTGGGATTTTCCAACAATATGTTGATCGTTGTTTGAGTTTTTTCTGATTTATCGGGAAACTACTTCTGAATATTGACTTTTGCTATAACATCGTTGTTTTATTATTTTATTATATATCAGTGTAATATTCATCAAGACTTTGTTGATTCTCTGATTTCTTATTATTAGATTGATATATGATAAAAACATTGTTATTTGACTCTGTCTATGTCTTATGTTGGATTTCTTAGTTATTGTTAGCTCGGTACGTCTTTGGTGAGAAACCAGTTTTGCTTATTAGTATGTGAACAGGATTTATAATAACTTTTGTTTCTTGCAGAATTCACTGTTACTGGATTTCTAGATTGATTCTTGTTAATTTCGCATTTAGTTATTGTTGCTTTCAACTCTTTACTTATTCCTTTTGATATGGTTTCTCTTCTTTTATGGGATCTCTTATATTTGAGTCTAATATTGATCAAGAGTTTGTTGATTCTTTGATTTTTTTTTATTTATTATTATTATTATTATTATTATTATTATTATTATTATTATCCATGATTGTTAGACAACCGTCTTATATTTTTGTCATGACCATTAGTTATACTTTTCGTTATAATCATTTTGTCATGACCATTAGTTGAATTTTCGTTACATTATAACTAAAGGGCGAAGAGAAGAAGATTCACAAGTTGCGACTCACAACCATAACAGTTCTCTAGGAAAAGACAATTAATGGAGGTGCACGAGGTGGTTGCTCCGCCACATCAAAGCACGGTGACGAAGAGATACATACACTTGATAAACAAATCTGTGACTTGAATTTAGAAGAAACCCAAAAAAGAAAAAAGAAACTTAATTATTGATAAGTATTGCTATTACATTAAGTCTCTTTCAGTCTTGCCTTAAACTTCGTTGTTATGGATTATGTTATTATGAAGCTCTTAGTTTGTAATAGCAGATCTTTAATGTAACGTTGCAATACTTATCAATAATTAAGTTTCTTTTTTTCTTTTTTGGGTTTCTTCTAAATTCAAGTCACAGATTTGTTTATCAAGTGTATGTATCTCTTTTTCAAAATCGTATATGTTTTATTGATCGGAACTACACTTTGTATAAGATAACAAGTTTGATAGTGAACTCAGAGGGAGTGGTATACCGGAGTTGTCAAAGAGTGAGAGACAAGAGCAGAGAATGAGAGCAAATGCAAAATTTCTTAATGGTATTTTTTTTTTGTTCTCACTCTAAAATGACCATCTCACAGTCATTGTATCCGCCTTTTGATTTTGCTAAAAACTTGTTTCTCTACCTTGGAACAATCTAAAATACTTGAAACGAAAAGATAAACTTCAACCTCCTTTGCTTACAGCTCATCCTGCAAAACCAAAAGCATATAAACAAAATCTCAGTTATGGATGAAGAGGAAGTGAAAATGTTTTGAGTGACATTGTAGTAAGGTAACATACATGAGCTGTGGCATCTTTCTCGGAGGTTTCCTCGTTAACTTCTGATTCAGTGTCTTCGGTCTTAGATTCAGTATCAGATTCATCTCCTTCATCTTCCTCTGCTTCCTCTTCAGCCTGGCGAATGAAATCACATATAATATTAGAACCTTGACAGAAACTAAGATGACTATGAAAGCTTGATCAATTACAAGCGCTTACATCAGTTTCGGCAGGAGCATCCTTGGATTCCTGTGTAACAACATAAAAATTTAAGATGTGTCTCAGACTAGTTTTTCCATACTGAGACATATATTTGGAGATTACAATGATGACAAAGTGTTACCTCTTCTTCTTTCTTTTTCTCAGCCTCCTCAAAAGCTGCTTTCTCCGACTGCAATGTGATATTAAATTGACTATTTTGATCAGTACCTAGAAACTAAGAGTTATGTTCATGGAGATGACTATATTAAACACGTACATCCTTGAGCTTTCCCCATGTTTCCTCTGCCAACTTCTTGGCGTAGTCTGGGTCATCGCAGACCAAGACATTGTCGAACAATGATCCTGATTTCACCTGAAAGAGTGATAGGTATTTAGATTGGAGTCATGGGACCAAAGCTGATATTGGAAGACAAGAGGTCATTCAATTTTTTTAAGTGACAAGATTATTTACCTGCCACAACTCGAGTCCAACATACTTCAGCTTGGGGAAAACGTATAGCTCTGGGTCATCCTTGAAGTCTGCGTGTGACCACAGTTTAATTTAGGCATACACAATAATTGTTGGATATTATATCTTGGAGAACTAAATTTTCATGCAAGTTTATGCAAGCAAATGAATACAGAACGTTGAAGTAAATCTATACGAACAAGATATAAAAGTTTAAAGCAAGGCGAACAAAAGATAGAGATTACTAAATGTGTCAAGTGAGTGTGACCCTGGGCTTAATGATAGAGAAGACTTAAAGAACATATATTAATTACAAACATGTTTCTATTATAACGGGTTAAACCATTAAAAACACTAACATCTTTCAACCTTTTGGAAACAAGGAATTATCTTAGCATTTGAGCTTATAGGAACCCTTATTTTGCCATTCTACTTAGTAAAGAAATATCTAACTGGAGGAGGTTTCTAGGCTTACCAGAAACCATCAAAAGATAACCGAAGTAGAACCACAAACTACATGTATATCATGCAACATGGACACAGAGAGTAGTAACGTACCAGGGTTGTCAATCAATGGAGCCTCCCACTTGCCTTTGTAGTTGGGGTTCTTGATTTTCTACAGATAAATATGACAAATTTGAGAGTAAGAAAAATGTTGACCATGGTAAATATACTTTTTGAGGGTGAGATTGACAAACCTTAGGCTGCCATTCGCCCATGTACTCAGGGTTGGGAATGGTAGGGGCAGTCCACTCACCATCTTCTTCATCATCCCAGTCCTCAGGCTGAGTGAAATAAACACAAAGAAATAAATAAGTAAATACAGAAGACAGCAAAAGATTTTAAAATGTGAATCAATCACACAAAGTAGAACCTTCTTCGCTTCGGCGTCTGGGATCTCCTTTGGGATATCATCATATCCGTCAGGTTTCTTGTCTTCCGGGTCAGAAATGTACTCTTGTTCATCCCAGTCCTCAGGCTGTAAAAAGAAGGATGGATGGTATAATAGGTATAAGCCAATCAATTTGATTAAAGACTAGATTGCAGGGCATTGGTCAGGTTGGTTCGAGTTTGCTCTATATTTGACGTATAAGCGGTTGTTATCAGTTAAGTCTGGCTTGTTCATAAGTTATTGAATACCTTCTTGGCGCTGGGGTCCCTGATCTGCTTGGGGGGTAGAAGATCCCAGTCAGAGTACAAGCTACCAGTTTGCTTCTCAACATTATCGATGAGGATGCTGTAAGTAGCATCTGGGCGAAGGATGAATGTGTACACATGGGTGAGCTGGTCAGTTTCACATGGAACATCCTTCTTGATCAGGTGGTTGGCATCATTGTACGTAAGGATAGCATGCACTTTCTTCGTGCTGGACCCACAGATATCAGGACCAAACATGATGCTGCAGGTCAAAAGCAGATGAGTGTTATTTTAGACATCATGTCAGTTAATAAAGTTGAGTTGATTAGAGTGACATCGAAAACTAGATGAGATAAGAAATGTACCTGTATGGGGTGTCTCCACCAAATTTCTTCTGGTCAACATCACCACTAAGCAACTTCATGTAGCCACCACCACAGTCAAGCTTTTGCTCGTGCTTGACTGAGAATTGGAAGACTAAGGTTTTGTCCTTGTTAGTGAATTCAGGGAACTCAGCTGAAATGGCGTAGAATCTGTAGTCCTCACTGGTCTGGATACCTGCAAGACAATGACAATTACAACAAAGTATTAACACAAACTCGATATGCTAGGGTCAAATATAAATCATCAGTCCGTGACTAGCTTTGAAGGCTAAATCATACCTTTATCGTTAACATCACCAGACCAATTTCCCGCCGTGTGACTCCACTCCCCAGCAGTGTTGTCATCTTTCTTCCAGTCAGATTTAACCCATCTCTTCTCCCATCCATCTTTAGAAATCGTAACATATGAAGCCAGAAATCAGACAAGAAGAACCACAAAGTTATGTATCAAACTCAGAACACCAAGGAAACCCAATAGAAGAAACACGAATCACAAAAGTATTATCACCAAAAGTTGACGGCCACACCCTGGGGTCTCAATAAGAATTTCAAATTAATAAACCCAACAAAACCAAAAACCACAAATTCATAGATCCACAATAATTATGATCAAACATTTGAATATGATCTATCCGGTAACAACGAGGATATCACTGCATGACGACAATGGATCCTTAACTCATAGCATTATCAAAGTAAACTCAAATTGATGAAGAGATTCGCAAGCTAAAGTGCAAACAAACGCATCCACAGAGTCATAGAGTATTGAAAATAGAAATAAGAAAAATGATATACCATCAAAACGCTCCTCGAAAACAACAGCCGCAGAGGCGATCGCAACGAGACCAATCAGAATCAGAGAGACGAGGCTAGGTGTTAGTTTCGCCATTGCTAAAACTCAGATCGATGCTTCTCTGAGATCGATAAGAAGATGAAGTATATATACATATACCGCGAAGAACTAGCAAGTGAGCTTTGCATTCGTGGATTTGTGATGTTGTAAATCTGCATCCACGTAATCCAATCAGTAACTGACACGTCAAATACATTTGTCATTATAAATGATGTGGCGTTATGGTATTGGATAAAACGTTAAAAGAATGGCTGGGCTTAATAAACCTTAAGCTAAAGATTTAAGACGTGGAAAGATATTAACGGTCGGTGACGGTGATTCTAACCAAAAAAATAAGAAATGAAGTGTGCTTCTCGTGGAGAGTAAACAACAGAAAGCAGATCCCAAGGGTCTTTTCAGTCATTTCATCACTTGGTTTGGTGAATTCAGCGTGAACTCAGCCGTTAGATTTCAACTGACTTTTTTTAATCTAAAAAGCATGGGCCGAATATTTTGGGCCCAAATAATTTTCCGTGTGAAAATTAGCGTAAAAGCTACTCAAAACCTGACCCATAGAGGCATAGAAGCAATGATTGATCCATTTAGTCTTATGACTTAAGTAAGATTCTTGTTGGTCTCTTTGTACGACTTAAGCGTCATTGTAGAATATACATTTTTGTAACTGTAATCTCGTACTAAAGCAGAACACTGAATATTGAAGTCTTATTAGTACAAGGATTTGTTATAAGTTCTGCTAAGTTAATTGTGAATGTCCTGGAAGTTTAGGTACCCCTCTAACATCCATCAATGTCCGAAATCTCTGTGCGTCTGTAAATCTTCCAATACCAGAAAATGTGTTGGACATAAGCACATAGTCTCCTCCATGGCTTTTCTCTAATTCCATTAGCTTCTTAGTAACTCTCTCAGCCATTTCAGCATCATCATAAACACTACAAGCTCCTAGAATCATTCTCCACACTATGGCCTTTTGGTCAATTGGTATCTCCTGAGCGATTTTCTCTGCTTCTTCTAATCTTCCTTTTCTTCTCAGCATATCTACTAAACATCCATAGTGCTTCACATCTGGCGTGATCTTGTACTTGCTTACCATCTTATTGAAAAACTCTAGAAACTCTTCTTCTGCTAAACCTCCATGGCTACAAGCATTCAAAACACTGATCATAGTCACTCTATTTGGCTTTAATCCGATTCTTTCCATGTCTTTGAACATACTGACTGCTTCTTTGCCCATTCCGTGCATTGCAAACGCTGAGATCATCGTTGTCCACGATACCAAATTCTTTTTACCATTTGGAATCTCTAAAAAAAACTTCAATGCACTTTGAATACATCCACATTTGCCGTAAGCGTCGATGAGAGAGTTTGTCACACGGATGTCACATGGAACAAACCCTCTTTTACCGACATAAGCGTGAACCGATCTGCACATCTTTTGATCTCCTAAGTTCCAAACAGCTGGTAGAATTGCGAGAATGGTTATCTCGTTTGGCTTTATGGCGTCACAAGCAACCATTTCTGAAAACAAGAGTATAGCTTCCTTGGGTCTATTTACTCGTGTATACCCATCAATGATAGTGGTCCAAGACACTACCGTTCTATTAGACATCTTCTCCAAAAAGCAAAGAGCTTTTTCGAACTCTCCTAAATTTGTTAGGCCAGTGATCATCACATTCCAAGTTACCGGATTTTTTTCTGGCATTTCATCAAACACTTTGTAAGCATCAAGTTTATTTCCGGCAACTAGATACATACCAACCAAAGCTGTCTGAACGTATACATGAATTTCAAAACCCAGTTTAAGCGTCAAACCATGGAGTCCAATTCCCAATAGTAAAGATGGGAATCGCGGATTGGAGCTCGCTTTTAGGAGAAAGAGGTAAGTAAAACTATCAAAAGGAGGCAGTCTCTGGTTGTGATGAGACAGGAAATGAAGCTGTTGGAGTTGGTTGTAGAGGAAGTAAGCTCGAAGAGGAGTTTCACCCAGAGAATAACATCGAAGCAGAGAATTGAATAGAAAAAGTTTGCCAGAGTTTTGTTTCTGATGAAGAAGGAGAAGCCCAGCAGTTGTGAGGTGAGAATGAAGCTGGTGAATGATTCTAGGGTTTGATTCATGTTTGTGAAGAAGAGAGTGAAGGTGTTGAACCGAGATGTTGTTCTCACCATGCTTAGCTTCAGACAGCAAAGTCGAATAAGAACAAGAATGCTTGATGATGTAAGAGTGACGAGCAGTGTTTCTAAGTGAAGAATACAACATAACTGTTGTCCGTAAATCTACCAAAACAACAATTTATGCAATGTCGTTTACCAGTAACAATTAGAAGTGGTAAGACATAGTGACAGACAGCAGTAAGAGATGGTGCTTTGAGATTTTTTCCTTTCCGATATTTATTTTGGCTAATTTAATTAAGATTACACAATGATCCAAATTTTTTGCCAAAACCTCTAATTCTACCAACAAAAGAAAAACAACCCTATTATAACTGTCATCATTCCTTTGGCTTGGCTACTCCAGGATTCCTACCAAACTGGATTATCATTGGTTTTCCTTTGAACACAAAACCATTTACAAGATTCTGCATAAATCACAAAAAAAGCATCAGTCACTTTCTCATTATGTGGCAAACAGAACAAAAATTCCTTTTGTCAGTGTTAAGGATTATAACCAGAGCATGTTGTGCGAGTTCAACAGATGGAAATGTCAAAAAAGCTTGCCCCCTCATTCTTCCCTCCTGTAATGTACATTCACACATTAAATCGTACTCATAAACAAGAAGATTGGTAACAATCGCAGCCAACGTTATGAAAGTCCATAGACTGATGCATTACCTGCATCAGCCTCACACCAAGACTGGATTTAGCTGCTTCAATGTTTCCAAACTGTGACCCTACACGATTGCCAGTATTTTAGCTATGAATTGACATCCAGAAAGGGAATGTGTATGCAGGAACTACTCTACATATATCAGCTCGTAAATTAATGACTGGATTATAGAAGATTTTGTTTTGACTAGCAGAGCAAGGTCCTTACCAAATATGTAATAGAAATCATCAATAACTACATCTTTAGCTAGGTTTTTGATATACAACACAACTGAAGGATTCCCAGCTGTGTAGTTCTGCAGACACAATTAAAACAAAAAACATTAATATGTTTTCAGAGGTTACATTCTACATTTGAATTGTAACGCAAACTAGGAAAGCAATCATGAAAGAGCCGCAGTGAAATAATTTACTATAACACTGTATATTTGGTTTAAAGCATAGAGAATCCCCACCAACAAAAGCCTAGCAAATACTAATCAAAATTTTCAATACTCAAAGAAAAGGCTCCAATTACTAGACTCGCATCATTACTCTTCTCAATACAAACTTGATTCTAGTATACATACCTTGAACACAGGCAATGAAAGAATATCCTGTGGAGGCAACCGTCCTTTCTCCAACTCCTCTGAAGTCGCAAAGGGCAGTGAATTTGATTCTTCCTCTTTGGACTCCTCTGCTGGGCCTTCATTCCCACTGTCCTCTTTATATTCGTCTTGAGCCACTTTTGGTGTAATCTTGATCTATCGAAACCAAAAAAAGAACAAACAAATATCAGAACAACCTTACCGCATAATAGTTGAACAAAGACAATCATGGATGACTGATACCTGCATAACATGTTTATTCTTTCTTATTCGAGGGATTTCTTTTGGGGTCAAAGACGAGGGTTTCACTCCAACAGTCTCATGTAGCACATCCTTGTCCACACCAGGACCAACAAGAGTTTCATGTCTAGCACGCTTCCTTCTTGATTCTGATGTACCAGTATCCTACACATAATACCATCAAAAATCTTACCCAAATACTCATTAACAATGAATACAAAGAGTATTGAATATACTAACTAAACCTTAGCACGTATTTGCATCGATTATCTCACAGTTTACTAACAAAAAAAGAAAGAGAAAGAAACAACCAAAATGTGCTTAGCATGAAGCCATTTTACTAAATCTGTATGATGGAGACATGGAATGACGAGTCATACCTCATCAGATTCCATCTCTGACTCGCTACTAGATTGATGCTCCATTTCAGTCGGTTGGGGGCCTGCTTTTGGTAGTGGTGGTGTGGGCAGGGCCAAGCGAAAAGGAGGTGGAAGATTCATTTTATTCATCAGGTGCAGCACCTACAATCGAGAGGTCTAAGATTATTCTGCACTCCCATATATTGTTGACATCTACAGATCATTATTTTAACAGAAAAGAACTTATATATTTCCCGGTCATATAGAGTGGCAGTAGAACTAACCTGGGTGTATAATGGTGGGACAGCAATAAGGGCATTAGTAATGTTAGCTAATATATTTGCATCAGGTGGTGGGTAAGCATATCTGAAAGATTAATTAGATCAAATATACATAAACTGGTTGTGTTGTTAAATGGTGTTTAAGAATAACAAAGAGAGGAACACACAGAGATATCCTTGAATAAGAATTAAAAATGAAAAACAGAAAAAAAGAGTATGAGCAGTAAAACTTACTGCAGTTGAGGAGGAAAAGGATAGTTAATGCCGAGTTTTGGAGCTATCGGTTCCCCAGAAAGCTTCTGTCCAGATTTTGAATCATCTGTAGGGAAAGCAGTTCCCTTAATCATAGATGAGTAGGGTTGACCATCTTTCCCAGATTCTTCGATTTGTCTAGACTTCTTGTTCTCGTTAGGTTTATATGCTCTCTGTACTTGTAGAACCTTACCAAGAAACCTAAGCCTACCCAATCAATAAATGATACAAAGAACCTAATTATCATTTGCTTCATCTATCAAAAAGAAAGTCTCAGCATGCTAATGAAAGATGAATAATTCCAGTAGAAGAAAAACTGGTACCCATTTAACTGACGATGTGCTTGAGATGCAAATGCTTCCTTCTTGAAATCCACAAATGCAGCATTTCTCAATCTGTGGCATGTATATACATCTCAAATATAGACTAATTTGATATTCAACTAGTTCTGTTGATTTAAAGAGTAGACTTTTGTGAATTCCACGGCCACTCGTATCCTCAAAATTTCCAGAATGCGTCTAAGTAATACTAATTTACCACTTAATCGAAAAGGAAAGGTTGCTGGAGATTTTACCTTCCACCGGAGCAAGGACGAACTGCAGAAGCTCCGTACTGAGAAAATAATCGAGAGACGATATCATGAGGAATTCCATCAGGAAGATGCCGAACAATAAGAGTTACAACCACCGGCTCGGCAACCAGAGATTCAATTTGCGTCGTCGGGCCTGTCTCTGTAGTCGAATGTGCAGCCATTAAAGCTCGAACTCCGAACGATGACAAAATTTCACTGTAATAATTTTCCTCGGTTTTGTGGTTTTTCGAAATTAAATTGATTTGTGAGAGCGAACCGGGACTAGATTTCGGTTAATGATCAAACCAGTAAAATTACGTGGCATGTTTTAGCTGACACGACACTGACGTGGAATTTGATAGTCAAAGTTAAATACTACGGCATTCTGGTTTGTTTAACCTGTTTTGGCCCATTGAAAAACTTATGGGCCTTTTTGGTAGTTTTATTGGGCTTTTCTAATAGTGTTAATGGACCGTTTCTGATGTGAAATGTTTTTCATTGCTGAGAAAACTTGTGATACTGAAAAAGATAATTAAGAATAATATAACAATTAAAAATTTATTACAAATTCTCAATAAAAAAAATTTAAAACTTCTTTCATAATAATTTTATTATATTTTTTTATCTAATACATCTAAAAATATTCCAGTGAAAATATGAATAAGATGTTGATATAAACATAATGACATAAATTAATTGAAAGAAGAAGAATAAACTTTGAGAAGGACAATGCAAAATATTCAATAGAAGATAAGAGTTGATAGTGAAAGAAGCTGACAGTAACAAGTTGCTTGGCCAAATATACTTCTTTTTATTCATATTTAAACATTAATACTGGTTTTCTTTTCTTTTTTGTTGGTGTAAATTTCCTATAAAAATCAAAATGAGTATTCGAAGTTAAATTTGGAAATATTAAGAAAATGTCAATTTCTGAAGAAGATAATATATCTTCTTGGCGTGTGTCTTCCACATACTTCTTATGGCTCTCATGTATTTCTCAAATCCTCACGCAACCAATTCATCAATATTCTATAACAAAAAAAAGGAAAAAAAAAAACAAAAAAACTCATTTTTCAATCAAAAATATTTCCTCTGTCTTAATAAGATGTTTTAGAGTTTTTGGTTTGTTTTATTTTATAAGATGTTATATAATTTAATATAGTTAATAACTTTTGATTCAAAATATTTTATAGTTTTTTTGTGGTTGGTTAAACTATAATAAATTAAAAGTACTATAAATTTTTAAAATAAATTATTAAATTTTCTTAATAAGCGTGTTTTTAACCAAAACATCTCCAGATAAAGTAATTTAATATAATTTTTAGTAAACTAAATCTCTTTGTAAAGCCTTCAGAAGTTTTATATAAGTATAATATGGCAAAAAACATCTTTATTGAGAAAATAAATTGAATGGAAACTTTTTTCGGTACTCCAAATTGGGAATTCAATTATTGAATACAAAATTTTATGGTATAAGCTACATAGTTTTTTAGAAAAATATATTGAATGAGAAACCTTTTCTCGGTCGAAAAAATAATCATGGTATTCATATGACAGTTTACTTTAAATTTAAAAATAATTACTTAACTACTCTACAATTATACCTAAATAACTCAAATACTCTCCACAAAGTTGGACAAAAAAAGGTGTGGGAAAAGTCACAAAGAAATTGACTTGTCCACTTATTTACAGAATTACCACTAAAAAAAGAAAAAAAAAGAACGGACGTCGTTTGCTTCCTCCTCTTCTTCTTTTTCTTTTCGCAGCGTCTTTTTCGTCTTTCTCTATTTTCACGATTTAAAACTTCAAATAGAAAGTAATACACTACATGTTTTGCGATTTTGATCTCCAAATAGTATAGTTTTGACCAAATCGAAATGGATTTCTAACATATTGATATTGATTTTGTTTTCCTAGGGTTTGAGAGATTTCTAACCCTAAATTTACAGATCTAAATATTCAAGTAATTAATTGGTAAATATAAATGTTGTATTCTAAGTTTGAGAGTTTAAATTTTCTGGGTTTAGTCTCGATTGTTAGTTTCTCATTTGGTAGATTTTGGTTGATTTTCTGGGTTTTGTTATAGTGTGATAGAGTTTGGTCGATTTATTTTATAGTGTGGTAGACTTTGGTAGAGTTAGTTTATATTGTGGTAGAGTTTGGTAAATGTAGTTTTATAGTTTGATGGAGTTTGGTAGAGTAAGTTTATAGTGTGCTAGACTTAGTTTATAGTATGGTAAACTTTGGTAGAACTAGTTTATATTGTGGTAGAGTTTGGTAAATGTAGTTTATAGTTTCATGGAGTTTGGTAGAGATAGTTTATAGTGTGGTAGAGTTAGTTTATAGTGTGGTAAAGTTTGGTCGAGTTATTTTATAATGTAGTGGACTTTGATAGAGTAAGTTTATTGTGTGGTAGAGTTTGGTAGATATATTTTACAATGTGGTAGTGTTTGGTAGAGTTAGTTTATAGTATGGTAGAGTTAGTTTATAGTGTGGTAAAGTTTGATCGATTTATATTATAGTGTAGTGGAATTTGGTAAAGTAAGTTTATAGTGTGGTAGAGTTTGATAGATTTATTTTACAATGTGGTAGAGTTTGGTAGAGTAAGTTTATAGTGTGGTAGAGATTGGTAAATATAGTTTATAGTTTGATGGAGTTTGGTAGAGTTAGTTTATAGTGTGGTTGACTTAGTTTATGGTATGGTAAACTTTGGTAGAGTTAGTTTATATTTTGGTAGAGTTTGGTAAATATAGTTTATAGTTTCATGAAGTTTGGTAGAGTTAGTTTATAGTGTGGTAGAGTTAGTTTATAGTGTGGTGAACTCTACCACATTAATGTCACTAACTCTATCAAACTCTACTACACTAGCATTGCTAACTCTACCAAACTCTACCACACTATCAAATAAAATTCTGCCATACTCTACCATATAACTCTACCAAATCCTACCACACTAGCGTCACAAACACTACCATATTACTCAACCAAACTCTACCATATAACTCTACCAAACTCTACTAGATTAGTGTCGCTAACTCTACCAAACTCTACCACACTATCAAATAAAACTCAACCAAACTTTACCACACAGTGGACGAGCTCAACCAAACTCTACCATATAACTTTACCAAACTCCACAACACTAGCGTTGCTAACTCTAAAAAACTCTACCACACTATCAAATAACACTCTACCAAACTCTACCATATAACTCTACCAAACTCTACCACACTAGCGTCGCTAACTCTGCCATATAACTCAACCAAACTTTACCCTATAACTCTACCAAACTCTACTACACTAGTATGGCTAACTCTACCAAACTCTATCACACTATCACATAAAACTCTGCTAAACTCTACCACACAGTGGACGAGCTTTGGTTAAGCTTGGTTGAGCTTTGGTTGAGCTTTGTTTGAGCTTGGCTGAGGTTTGGTTGAGCTTTGTTTGAGCTTGATTGAGCTTTGGTTGAGCTTGGCAGCAATACGCGATAACGCTACCATATAATTCTACCAAACTCTACCACACTATCAAATAAAACTCTACCACATTCTACCATATAAGTTTACCACACTAGCGTCACTAACTCTACCATATTACTCAACCAAACTCTACCATATAACTTTACCAAACTCTACTACACTAGCATCGCTAATCTACCAAACTCTACCACACTATCAAATAAAACTCTACCAAACTCTACCACATAGTGGACGAGCTCAACCAAACTTTACCATATAACTCTACCAAACTCCACAATACTAGCGTTGCTAACTCCAAAAAACTCTACCACACTATCAAATAAAACTCTACCAAACTCTACCATATAACTCTACCAAACTCTACCACACTAACGTCACTAACTCTACCGAACTCCACACTATCAAATAAAACTCAACCAAACTCTACCACACAGTGGACGAGCTCAACCAAACTCTACCATATAACTCTACCGCACTAGCGTCGCTAACTCTACCATATAACTCTACCAAACTCCACCACACTAGCATCGCTAACTCTACCATATAACTCATCCAAACTCTATCCTATAACTCTACCAAACTCTACTACACTAGCTCACTAACTCTACCAAACTATACCACACTATCAAATAAAACTCTGCCAAACTCTACCACACAGTGGACGAGCTTTGGTGGTAGAGTTTGGTTGACCTTGGTTGAGCTTTGGTTGAGCTTTGGTTGAGCTTGGTTGAGCTTTGGTTGAGCTTGGTGGCAGATCTACGCGATTGGCGCACTGACGTGACATAATTCATTAATGACATTTTCGTTATTACGTTTTTGTTTACCAATCTCAAAAGGGCAAAATAGCAATTAAAAAGAACGAAGAGTATTTAAGTCATTTTCGCTAATTCCATAGTTATTTTTCTATAATTCAACACTAACACTAGTTGAGCAAATCACCCTTAAATTTATGTTATTTTGGTATTTATTAAAGTTGGCTCTCGAGTTAATACAAGAGGCAGTAATGCAAACATCGAATATGCTATTATCATATGAGAATATCGATCTTTTCTTTGAATCTCTCTTTTATTTGCGTCTTCCTATTAATCCTCTATATATACGTTTCTTTTTTGTCAACATATTCTATATATATATACCTCTCCTCTCAAATTCCTACTTAAAGTGAATTGTGATAAGTTATTTATTCAATTATTATTCTTTTCAGACAGAAGAATAATTAGTGATTGCGTGAAGAATAAGAAGAAAGTCATATGAAGCATATCAAAAGAAAACAAAAAGAGCCGTAAGATATGTGTGGAAGGCACACGCCACGAAGAATAATATCTTCTTCTGAAATTCGCATACTCTTAATATTTTCACATTTGTGACTGAATTTAGTAAAGAAACCATAAAGTTTATGTTTGAAAACAGACAAAAAGATGTTACAGTATGTTTGGTCACGCAACTTGCAAGTTATAGATTAGTTACACTCTTCTTATGGTTTTATGCTAGTTGGTTCTATGGTTGTTGTTAATGTTGTTTTATAGTAAGGCATCAAAACGAGTTGGAAGCAAAATAAGTACGTATTGTTAAAAAATTACAGTCACATGCAAACTATATTTCATATTTTGATACAGAATGAAAAAAAAAATCTCAGTTTTTGGTTTTCACGTCATCCACCAATTATTAGAGATCAAGAGTTTTATTTGAATAATGAAATGTTATTTGTCAAAAAAAATATTTAAAAGATAATGAAATCCGTCGAGTTCTTGGCAATATAATTTTAGGATGATCCAATTCATAATCTAATATTAAAGGTTCAATTTTTGTTTACTACATTATAGTAGATTAAAAAATAGAAATAAATATTAGACTATTAATAGAGTCTTATTGAACCAGTTGTTAATAAAAATAAAATCTCAAAGTAATTGGCTGACTGAGTTCGTTTAGTAGTTAGGATCATCCATAAATTTTGAAGTTTGGATTATAAATCGGATATGTCTAAATATTTTTAAAAAATAAAACATTAGTTTTTTTTTTCAATGGCAATATCAATATGGATCACAAAGACCAGTCTATTAGCCACATGTGTGTCTACTTTTAATAAACTTACCACCAACCACTTAACTAAAAACCAATCCCACTAAAACACCAGGTAGATTCGTTTTTGGGTTGATGTGGATCCCACCTCACCCCAATAAATATGCATCCCTCGAAACAGTTAATTCAGCTCAAGAGAAACACAAAATATATTCAACACAAAAAAAAAAAGAAAGAGACAAAGCAATAACCTCATAGTCTATGGACATGGCTTGCGAGGACGAACAATTGGTGCAAACAATATGCGATCTCTACGAAAAGATCTCAAAGCTGGAGAGTCTGAAACCATCTGAAGATGTCAACATTCTCTTCAAGCAGCTCGTTTCCACATGCATCCCACCAAACCCTAACATCGACGTCACCAAGATGTCTGAGAGTGTTCAACAGATTCGATCAAATCTCATCAAAATCTGTGGCCAAGCTGAAGGTCACTTAGAACATCATTTCTCTTCGATTTTAACCTCTTTTCAAGACAATCCACTTAACCATTTAAACATTTTTCCTTATTACAACAACTATTTAAAACTCGGAAAGCTCGAATTCGATCTTCTCAACCAAAGCCTAAATGGGTTTGTTCCAAAGACTGTGGCTTTCATTGGCTCTGGTCCTCTTCCTCTTACTTCCATTGTTCTTGCTTCATTCCATCTTAAAGACACCATCTTCCACAACTTTGATATCGACCCGTCAGCGAATTCACTCGCTTCTCTTCTTGTTTCCTCTGATCCAGACATCTCTCAACGTATGTTCTTTCATACCGTTGATATAATGGATGTGACTGAAAGCTTGAAGAGCTTTGATGTCGTGTTTTTAGCTGCTCTTGTTGGAATGAACAAAGAGGAGAAAGTTAAAGTCATTGAACATCTGCAGAAACACATGGCTCCTGGTGCTGTGCTCATGCTAAGAAGCGCTCATGGCCGAAGAGCGTTTCTGTATCCAATCGTTGAGCCTTGTGATCTTCAGGGATTCGAAGTTTTGTCTATTTATCATCCTACAGATGATGTTATCAACTCTGTGGTGGTCTCAAAAAAGCTCTCTGTTGTTTCAACTGAGAATGTTAATGGACCCTCTTGCTTTCTCACGCCCTGCAACTGTTCTAAGATCCACGCGATAATGAACAAAAAGAAGAACATGATGTTTGAAGAGTTTGGAGTCAGAGAAGAACAATCCACTTAAGGGGACGTTTATTGTCTATTAATTCTCCATCTTTGAAAGCTTCTAATTATAAAATGTGTCCTTGTTTATGTGTTGGAGTCTTTTCTCAATTGTTCTTTGTCTGTGTTTATGTTTAAATTAGCGAAATGGATTTGTTTCCTGGTTGGGCTGAAACAGAACACGGATATTGTATTCTGTTCTTAAATATAAAGGCAGTGTTGACTACTTGTAAAAAATGTACTGAAACTTTAAAACTCTCTACTTGTAAACAAGTTATTAAAGTCTAGTTGTAAGATTAGGTTTGCATGAGATCTTGTACGAATAACCTTGTGCACAAAGACACATTTCAATTGCATAAGGATATTAATTATCGAATTAGACACTTTTGAAAAAAAAGACTAATGTTATATAATTGTCGAATTGCTTGTTTATGTTTATGATTATGATGATATAGCTAATAACTTGGTAACATGGTTTAGCAGTAGCTTAAAAAAAACTATAATCATTAGAATTGGGCTTTTAACCATTTTATTGGTGGGTCTAATAGAACAGTAGGGCCCGGCCCGTTTTCATTTTGTTTCTTGAGCAAAGGATTGTTCAAGAGCAAAGGAACTTCGTTAAAGCGAGAAGAAACAAAACAGCCGATCCTGTGAGAGTAGCCATTCGAGTTTCCGAGAAGATGACTGTAAGTCGGACTGATTTAAAGTTTCTCAATCTTCAACTGCTCATGTTTTAGGAAAATGTAATATTTTTGATTGTGAATTCGTGATGTATTGTTGTGTTTTCTGGTGCAGTTTACGATTCCGCTTGAGAACGGGAATGGAGTGAAGAACGCAGAGACTGAATCCGAAAGAACACTGTAAAAAAGCTCTTAAGGTTCATGAATCTGAGAAAGAAATTGGGAGATTTCTTTGCTATAATTTTTTTTTCTTTTTGGTCCATATGTTACAGGAACGTCAATGGTCGCAATCAAGTGTAGAGATGGGATTTTAATGGCTTCTGATATGGGAGGTTTGTTATCTACCAAGTTTTCATCTCTTTACATGATGATATTATAAACTCATTATTGCTTGCTTGCTCGCTCGATTTAGCAACATACTTTAGGGTTTGCTTTTTATGTATGCCTCATTAGACTCAAGAGTACTTGCAATATCAATGTAGATAGGTATAGTCGAGCAAAATCCGTCATATCTGAATATTTACGTGAGTTTGGTTCTTCAGTGTGATCTGGTGAGAGGTATTTGAGTGCTCAAGTAAGTTTGATTTGACTGATTTAAATTTCGTCATCTACTATTACTTCTCGTTATAACCTTAAACGTATAGTGTTAGACCTTCTATTCCGAATATATGATAAATTGGGCCAACAATTTCTATAAGTATGCCTTGTTCTCTTTTAGACTTCCAACTATTTCCTTGACTCAAAAAGTGTGACAATGGTTCCCTGGTTAAAGAATGGTAGCTGTTACTGATCTGCAGGTTCATATGGATCCACTCTAAGGTACAAGAACATTGAGAGAATGAAGGCCATTGGTAAGCATTCTCTTCTTGGTGCCAGTGGAGAAATCAGCGACTTTCAAGAATTGCTGCGTTATCTAGGTGAACTCATGTAAGAATTTGTTTGATAGAATGTCTGGTTTGCGTTCTTAACCATTCCTTCTTTAGACCGTGATTTTGAACTCTTTTTGTTTTCAGCTTGAATGATGACATGTGGGATGATGGTAATTCCCTGGGGCCAAAAGAGGTCCACAACTATTTTACCCGGGTTATGTACAATCGCTGGAACAAGTTCAACCATCTGTGGAACACTCTGGTGCTGTGCGGTGTAAAAATGGGGAGAAGTACCTTGGGATGGTAACGCTCAAGACTTTTTAGCGTAACATGTTGTGTACTGGTCAAGACTTTTTAGCGTAACGTGTTGTGTACTGCTCAAGACTTTTGAATTGGTTGCTATGTTGCTCTTTAGGTCTCAATGATTGGTGTTAGTTTTGAGGACAACCATGTTGCAAACGGGTTTGGGAATCACCTAGCTAGGCCCATTCTTCGTGATGAATGGCATGAGGACCTGAGTTTTGAAGATGGTGTCAAATTATTGGAGAAATGTATGCGGGTACTTCTGTACCGTGACAGATCTGCTATCAACAAGCTTCAGGTCTGTTTAATTTCAGTATTTCAACTCCTTGACTCCATCTAATTGAGAATCAGATAATTAACCAAACTCGTTCTCTGAAAACTTTGCAGATAGCAAAGATGACAGAGGAAGGCGTGACAATCTCTGAGCCTTACTCTCTGAAGACATTCTGGGAGTTTTCAGCATTCTCAAACCCCACAGTTGGCCTGGTAATAACTAAAACCGCTTAGCAAATCCAATAAATATTTGAGATCTGTGGGAGAAGTGTTACCTTTGTGTAGTGGTTAATCAACAGTTTGCACGACAATTGACCTCTGTGTTCCTGAAATTTTGAGTTAGATAACCCCAAGTCAATTTTAAATATGAAAAACAGCAAAGTAGTTGTTGATTTTGGAAGATAATGAAAACTATTGTTTAATGGATTGAAAGATTGGAAACAACCGTACATTGATTAGAAGGTGTAGTGGATATACATTCATATTCACAATTCCAATATTAAAAAATTTGGAGAGTCTTAATTGGTAGATAAAGTGAGATAAGAAATGTGTATGAATATGGTTGAAAATAAAATAAAGAAAAAGAAGAGACATGGAGATGGTGTCTCAATTAAGGGGGCAAGCTTCTCTGGCCAATCACTGATAAAAGGGTCCGTTTAGATTCTCTTCCAGATCTTCTTCTCTATTTAACCACACATCTATGTTTCAGTGTCAGTTCCCTGCACCAATATGCCAGAAATTAAGGAGAGTTACAAAGTTTTATCTATAACTCAAACCTCTCTAGACTTCAAATTGACAATTAATTTTGTTGCTTTGAAAAATAAAATTTTTTTGTAAGAGATTGAAATTAAACTAATATGATTGGTTTAATTATAATCTCTTGTAAAGATTTTTGCTTTTCAAAATAATGAAAGCAATTACCATTAGGGACTTTTATCATGTAAAGTTACACATTTTTCTAAAATCATATTCATGTGAAAAACTGTGTAAAATGACAATTTGATCAAAACATTTCACCGCAAATAAATGTTTTACAAACATTTTTAAAATATAGTTTTATAGTTGTTATTATCCCGAAATGAATCGACAAAATTTGATTTATGACTCGAATTCATTCATAAAATTTCCTATTAATTATTACATTGGTGGGATGAGACTGAATTCCAAATATATAAAGTATTAGCTAGAACATTTAACTACCAAATTAAGAAGAATCGAAGTTTTTTTATTATAAATCATTTTGTTAGTTAATCCTTTTTTATTGACTATTCTTTATTCTTTAGATTGAAATTGCAATATACAGATGAACTACTATATATTGGAGACGACAAATGGAAGAACTTGTTGGCTTAAAATTGTCCACAAATTCTGAAATGAGTAAAGGTTATACAAAAAGAGATTTTTTTCTTTATAATATACTGTATAGTAATGCCATGAAAATGGCCACATGCAATGCTTTTTTTTTTTCTCACTTTCCTAGTGTTTTTATTTCTTTCACTCTTTGTCTTTGCTTAAAAATTGTGTTTCAAAACAGACATAATTAATTCTCTTGTTCAGACTTCTCCTATTTTCATTCGAGCATATTAAATTATCACCATTATTTCATACCAACATGTATACATCATTTGCATAGTAAACAACAACATATCAAATGTTACTATTATTCTAGTTTAACTCAATTTAATATATCAAAGTACCATTTGATAAAGATTTGTGGATTTACCATTTAAGAAGCATTTGACTATATTTAAGGCAGAGAGCTTAATGACAAAGGCAAAAAGATAAGGGTTGCCTCATTATTCCCCCATCTACTTATTTTATTCTCACCGGAAAAA
>OVBA01004553.1:0-23108 GCA_900406435.1 Lepidium aucheri
TATTAATATTTATAAAAAGTCTAAATTTTTTCTTTGATTTTTTTTTGTATTTTTTGATTTTTTTGTATTTTTTTGGATTTTTTGAATTTTTTATTGTTTTTTTATTTTATTTTTAAAAAAAATCTTGGCCATACACGTGTCTCTTAAATCGGCCGTACACGGCCGTACACGTATCGAATTAACCGTTGACTGACGATACTAATGGTCAATGTAGAAATTGGCCACAATTAGAGAGTTCATGTAGTTTTTTTAATTTTTAAGCACCAAATTAAGATTTAAGACGGGTTCAAAAGTTCATTAAAAAATCGGCACCAAAATAAAAGTTCATTAAGATTTTGGTCATTTTCCCCACAATATGGCTTACAACATAACGAAATTCACTACTATTTTATTGTTGGACGGACGAAAATTTATGCAACAGCAGTCCAAACCATATATTAATTGGAGAGTCTTATACATAATTAGTAATTTTGGGTAGATTTGTAATGTTTTTGTTTTACGAAGAGTATAGTTTAATATTTTTTAAAATAATATTTTATGATCTAAAGATAGAAAATATGATTATGGTGAAACCAACAAGAACAAGTGGAGGGTTAGTGGTCTTCTACTAAATTTTTTTTTTGATAAGATTTGAATTTCATTAATAAAGAGTTTACTTTACAAGCAAAATGGATTAATTTTCCTTCCCAAAAAAAGATAAAAAGTAGAAAGATTTACAGGAGTTGAAGCTTATGATCGAGCAAGCCATAACCCCATTAGAGTTGTGAACTTCCTCTTTGTCCTTTTAGCCAAAATGGAGTCCCTGATGAATCTATCAATTCTTGTGGTGATGATTTCCTGATCCATGGATTGGTGATTATGAAACCTGTCATTTATCTCTCTCCACAAGAAATACACAATTGCTTGTGAGACCAATTTTTTGAGTAGAGACAGTGCAGTTGGCGCAGAAAAGAATGACCATTAGAGCATGGCAATCCACGAATGGAATGTCCAACTTGGCAGTCCTAATCTATACAGAGCCCATCTCCATATAGACTGACTATACTCACACCTTAGGAAGAGGTGGTCTCTATTTTCTGCAAAAAACCAACAAAGAACACACTCCAAGGAGATATTCATTCCCTATGAAACCAGCCTCTCCCGTAGAGGGAGTCTATCCATGTTTACTACCCACATTGTGAAAGCTTGTTTTGGGCAAGCCCCTTTGAACCATATCATGGAGTACCATGACTTAACAGGCTCCTTAGCTCGATGTAAATCCCATAGTAAAGCATTGTGAACTTGGTGTGTGATTTGCCTGCAACATTTAGCGTGAAGATGTCTATTTCATCCGAGTGAAATGGGTTTTCGAGGCTTAGGAGGTAAGCATGAAGCTCTACAAGAGACTCTGATCTGGGAGGGCGAAGATGCAACCACGAGGCAATGAGACATCCCTTACAGAGGTGGTGATCGGAATACCCAAAGCAGCTAGTCCATGTTCCCCCACATGATGAATGAGGGGGCCAAGTTTGGTCCAATTGTCATACCAGAAATTAGCCTCACTTCCATTTCCAACCTCACACACAATAAATGGCCAAATTAACAGTCTAAGATTCAGTAGCGATTTCCAAGTCCATGAATCCAACGGTTTGCTACTTATTGCCCAGAAACTTTTTGTCTTGAGAGTGTGTATCTTGTGCCAAGCAACCCAAAGGGAACCACCTGCTGAGAAAAGAAACCAAATAAGCTTAAGTCCTAGTATTTTATTCCACAGTCAGAAATCTCTTAATCCCAAACCACCCTCTTTTTTGGGAAGGCAAAGTGTTTTCCAAGCCATTTACGCCTACTGTCTTTTCTCTATACTTTCAGCCCATAAAAACTGACTACACAGTTTCTCTATCTTCTTGATACAAGCCTTTGGGAGAATGAAAGCAGAGAACCAAAAATTAACAGTCCTGTAAATAACTGAAGTGATTAATTGTAGCCTTCACGCAAAAGAGAATGATTTGTTTTACAAATCTGTGAACCTAGCAGAGAGTTTGTCAATCAATGGCGTGTACTTTGAGTTACGCAATTTTCTACTCATGAGAGGGAGTCCTAAGTAACGCATGGGGAATGATCCCTCTTGGAGACCAAGGCTCAGAAGTTCATCCTTCTCCTGTTGCGTCTGTCCAGCGAGAAAAATGTGTGATTTTTGTGGGTTAATTGCTAAGTCTGACCAGTCAGCAAACTCTTTCAAAGTGTTGTTGATCTCGATCAAGGAAGTTGCTTTCCCATCAAAGAAAATGGCTACATCGTCTGCGAAAGCCATGTGCGAAATAGAAGGGTTAAAGGCTTTTGGATGATAACCAATTGCACCTGACAGGAATTTGGTTTGAAGCATTCGACCGAACACCCCCATGGAATTATAAAGAGGTATGGGGAAAGAGCATCTCCTTGCCTCACTCTTCTTCTACCCAGGAAATAACCAAACAGACTCCCATTGATTGCTATTGAGAAATTAGTTGTGGAGATGCATTGCCATATCAACTGGATAAAAGTTTCAGGCAATTCGATAGCTCTAAGTGTTGCCAGCAGGAAGTCCCACCTTAGTGAGTCAAAAGCCTTTCTCAAGTCTACATGTAGCATTGCTCTCAATGCTATATTCTTGACATTGTAACGGTTAGTCAACTAAGTTTCTAGAAGCACATTTTCTACGAGAAGACGTCCAGGTACAAAAGCTGTATGAGAATTGGTGATCAAGTCGGGCAGAAATAGCTTGATTCTTTCGGCCAACAATTTAGCAATACACTTTTATATTGTGTTACAACATGAAATGGGTCGAAAATCTGTTTTCCTATTGGCCTTGACAACCTTAGGAATAACAGATATAATTGTGGAATTCCACTGCTTCAACATCTGACCATGCACAAAAAATTCATGAATAGCAGAAATGACTTCTTCTCCCAAATATTCCCAGCAGGCGACAAAAAAATTAGAAGGATAGCCGTCAGGGCCTGGGGCTTTTCCACGGGGTAGAGAAAACATGACTGCTTTGATTTCTGTTCCGGAGTAAGGTCTCAGCAAGAGGTGGCCTGTTTGAGCAGGGCATCTAAATGGCATTACTCTGGCAATATAACTGAAGCTTCACAAAGAGGCACCGAATCGTGGGTCTTACTAGTTGAATTCTTGAAGAACTCACAACAATGGGATTGAATCTTTGTGAGAGTTTCGAGCCGATTTCCATTTTCATCCATGATGTAATGTATTTGGTTTGCAGCTTACGAGCAGCTGGCTTCTTGTGGAAATAAGTAGTGTTGAGATCCCCTTCTTGTAGCCACAGAACATGAGATTTTTGACGATGAAATACTTCCTCTGCTAAAGCAAGATCAAGCCAAACCTTGTGAGAAACCTTTTCCTTTGAAACATTTGCAAGCGAGGGCACCAACAACACTTGGTGATGGCACTCAATTAGGGCGCTGAGAGCATCCCTTGTCCTGATCTCAATACCCGAGTAGTCCATCTTTCCAAACTCTTGGATAGGTCCTTTGATCCCTTTAAGGTTTTGTGAAAGTATAAACATGAATGTACCTAAAACATTCAACTTGCATAGAATTGTGGATTTTCCAAGTACATATTGAAGAACTTGAATAGTTTGGTAGATCTAACTCTATTCTGGTTTAACACCAAACCTGCAGGACAATGATCTGAGAAAAGTGTATCCCCAAACTCTGCAAAAGAGCATGGGAAAATACTCATCCATTCATCATTAATTAGAACTCGATCAATTTTCTTGCAAACTGGTCTTGTGTCACTCTTATTCCACCATGTGAAGTGTGCTCCTCGATATGTAAGCTCAGATAGTGAAGCTGTTGTAAGGCAGTTTCAAAAATCTGTCATAGGTAAAGGGATGGAGGAACCTTCCTGATTACAGCAATCTTCAGGGTTTAGTGCATGGTTCTCCCAGAAGAACCCACACTTTACCAGCAATACGAGGATCCACCAAAAGCATAACAATCTCTTCCCATAACACGGCTCTTTCCACAGCCAAGTTTAAGGCATAAACAATGGAGTTTACAACTTCTTTTGTCTAGTTCGGTAACTTAACAAGCGCATAGATCATTTGTAAAGACTTTCCAATTACAGTAACATGTATAGAGGAGTCACAGAGAACCCAAATTCTTCCCAAAATTGAATGTTCATAGTTATTCTCAAAATTTCATCCAGGCAGAATTGAGACCGACAAAATAGGAGTCTTATGCTCCTTTACATGTGCTTCGATTATTCTTCCAAAAAAGAGGCGATTAGATTTGCACCAAGCAGTGAAACCTTTCATGTGTATACTGTCATTTAATCTCCGCACATTCCAACAAAAAGCGTCAATCATTAAAATTACTGATGGTCGGAGCGCCCTTTCAGGGAGCTCCTTAGCTGCCTCTTACTTCTAAACGGAGTAAACTGTGATTCATCCAAAAAAGCATCATCTAATCCCACGAGTAGTGATTTTGAAGGGAAGAGCGTTTGATTAGGATCCACACAGGGATCTGGCTCCTTGAGCTTTGCCCCAGCAGGCGGCTCAGGAGGCTTAGACTGCATATCCATATCAACACTCAGGAGGCCACAATCCATTATATTCAAAACTTTACTTGTTGACCTAGAGTCTGTGACCAAAATAGAGTTTGGCTTAGCTGGTGAGACCTGTTGTACCTAGTTTGGTGCAACCTCTTTCATAGGAGGCTTTGGGGGAGGACATAGCCACCACATTGACCTTAACATGATCTATATTGGGCCCCTGTTAGGCAGCTGTCATAGTCAAGGATTCTCCAACTTCCATAGTTGTTTCCGGGAGAGGGGAGGCCTTATTTTCCCCTAAAACCTTTGCAACAACTGTTGAAGGAGCCAATTGTGAAGAATTGTGCTTGGGATGCTTCTCCACTTTACCTGAAGTTGGTTTTTTCATCCGCAAGCAAGCTGTAAGATTGTGTGAGTTTGAGTTGCAGCCCGTGTAAGTTTTTGGAGCTTTTGCACATCTACACAAAGTGTGACCAACCTCCTTGCAAAAGGGACAAACATGTGGCATCCAAGGACTCGAGACTTTCACTGCTCTAACTTCTCCAAACTGAAACCACACAAATACCTCCTCAGGAAGTGGCTTTTGAGGATCAACCATTGTCAGTACCCTGGATACATCCACATGAATCATCTTGAGAGTGTTTGGGTGACATCTTAGTGGTTCTCCCACCAAACTTGCTATATGGGAGAGGCCATCAACCGAGTAAAACTGAAACGGAACATTCCAAAACTCCACCCATACTGGTGCTTCCGTAAGTTCAGGCTTGATAGGTTGTAAACCAGGGTTCCAATCCGCAACAATCATCGTCTGCCCCTCAATTTGCCACAGCCCCTGCTCAATCACTCGGGTGCGAGTCAAAGCATTCGAAATCCGGATAAGATATGCATATCCTTCCATTTTAGATATAGAGATGTTTTTATCCCTTCCCCAAATCCAATTTAAGATGGCGTGCATTGCTCCAAGTTTTGGGGGAGTCAGAATAAAACTGGCCAATCACAAAAGGCTTCCAAACATGCATATTTTCTTCAATTACTGAGTCAGGGATTGTGACACATAACCCCCCAGAATCCAACAAAAAGGGCTCCCTTTTTCTTTCCATCTTCTTCCTCACAAAAATAACCACAACTTTCCATGAATTTGCAGTATTTAGTGGTTTAACGGCAGCCAGAGGCGGCACCATCCCAGGTTTCACTTCTTTTGCAACAAGGGAGGTGGCAGTTGGAGACCTCACAAGAGCAGGCGTACGATCCTGACTTTGACATCCAATACTTTGGGTTTCCTCTCCAAGAGGGGAGCTAGTGTTTGGAGAATTCGTATTCTTTGAGAGAGGGGTTGCCAAAGCTTGGCTAACCAACGGCAAATTCATCGATGATAGAGACTAGGACAGAGCAGACGTTAGTACAGGGCTCGGAGAGGCCTGTGAATTTGACAAATTTATCTTTTTTTGAGATGACCGAGAACCTCCAGAGGAGGACTTTTTCTGGCTTTTTTGCTTCCCCATTAGGAGGAAAGGGCCTTTGGCTTAGAGGGGGGGGTGTGCCACCGTTGCCGTGAGAAACAATGGTGATGTGAAGAGAAGTGGTTTGAAAGAATTCGCCGACGAGAAAGCTCAGAATCACACTTTTTGGAGAGAGAAAAATCTTTCGACATAAAGTTTCTTTTCCTTCTACCCAAATTATTATACCGTTGTGCTGAATTATAAAGACAAAAAACTTATAGACATATCTTTAGATTTAAGAGGCAAAACATTTTTCACGTTTATATATGGAGAACCAATTTACAATCTGAGAGAAGCGGTTTGGGAATGTCTTACAAGACTAAGAGTGCAGCGTTTAGAGCCATGGTTTATTTATGGAGATTTTAATGAATTATCGGGTCATCATGAAAAAAAAGACGGTCGGATAAGGATCCCTAATTCCTTCAAATGAAATAAAAAATATTAAAGATGTTTAGAAGGAATCGAGTCATTATATCAGAAGAGAACAACGAATTACTTCTGACAAAAGTTACAGAGCATGAGGTGAATAATGCATCGTGGATGATGGACCCTGGTAAAGCACTAGGTCCAGATGGGATGACTACTCTCTTCTTCCAACAATCTTGGAATATCATAAAGGAAGATTTGGTGAACTTAGTTAACAATGACTAGATCTTTTGACATGGATTTTAAATCTTACAAACATTTGCTTGATTCCAAAGATATCAAGACCACCTAAATTCGCAGAATTTCGACCGATCAGTCTATGCATATAAGATTTTCTCAAAAATATTGTGTATGAGATTGAAGAATTTGTTACCTTCTCTGGTCTCTGATATCTAATCAGCATTATTTTCAGGAAACTGATTTTTGACAATATTCTAGTAGCCAAGGAGATTTTCCTCACCCTAAAGACAAATAAAAAGGTGAAAGCTTACTATATGGCTAGCATGACGGACATGAGTAAAGTGTATGATAGAATTGAATGGAACTTCTTACACAAATTGCTTACAAAATTGGGTTTTCACGAGAGATGGGTGGAGGTGATCATGTATTGTATTTCTTCAGTTCGTTACTCTGTCCTGATTAATGAGGTTTCCATAGGACAAATTACTCCCATAAAGGTTTACGTCAAGGCGACCCATTATCTCCATACTTTTTTTATTTTGTGCATGATGTCCCTTATTGCAAAATTAAAACAAGATGAGTTGCAACTTCGTATTATAAGAATTGCATTAGCACGAACAAGTCAATCAGTGTCTCACTTGCTTTTTGCGGACAATAGTCTATTTTTTTGCAAGGTTAATATGGAGGAAAAAAATTTCTATTCTGAAAGTTCTTAAGGATTACGAGAAGATTTCAAGACAACAAATTAATTTCTCAAAATCATAGATCCAATTTGGCACGGGAGTAGACATAGTAAGAATTCATGAGATACATAAATGCCTTGAGATCAGGAACCTCGGACGTATGGGTACTTATGTGGGTTTACCGGAAGGTATTGAGGGTGCCAATAAAAATGTTTTTGCTTATTTTAAAGAAAAAGTTTCAGAAAGGATCAATTCCACGTCAGCAAAATTTCTCTCTAAGGGAGGAAAAGAAGTTCTAAACATGTCATTTCTAACGACAATTTCCTCTAATGTAATGTCATGCTTTAGGCTTTCAAAAGTGATCACTTCAAAGATTTTTGCGTTTATAGCGGATTTCTGGTGGCATAATTTGGGACATCGAAAGGAATTCATTGGACTAGATGATTGAATTTATGCAAGCATAAGAATGATGGTGGTCTTGATTTTAGGGCAATAAAGGAATTCAATACTGCCTTAGTAGCCAAACAATTATGGCGATTAATTGATCGACCCCATTCTTTAATAGCCAGAGTTTTAAAAGTCAGGTATTTTTTGGGCTTAGATCCTCTAGAACCGAGACGTATATACTCTCCATCGAACGGATGGTGCACTATTTTGTAAGCAAGATCATTAGTTCTTAAAGGATTAATAAAGAGAGTGGGAAATGAGAATTCCATTAATGTATGGAATGATCCATGGATCCCCATCATTACCATAGACCAACAATGGGCATTGGACCAAATATTTATCTGAACTTAAGGGTGTTCAAGTTGATTGATTCGATGACCAGATTGTGGATGCATGTTTTAATTAGACAGTTATTCCATCCTCAAGATGCAAAATTAATTTTAGGCATTCATATCCCAAAACAACCTGGAATACATAAGATGGGACGACATTTCACTAAGACTAGCTCCTACATGTTGAAGTCAGGTTATTGGGCAGAATGTAATAGATATATTTAGATATATCCTTTTACTATATGAGTTTCTTCGAACCAAATATTCAGGCACTGTAGAGCCAAGTATGGAAGATAAATACCCACAAAAATTAAAACATTTTTGTGGCAGGCATTGTCTGGTCACATTACGATGAAGGTGAATCTTTCGAGACGAGGTATAAATTGCGGAGAAATTTGTGACAAGTGTGATGCAAAGAACAAAACAATTAATCACATTTTGTTCAAATGTCCACCTACAATCCAGATTTGGGCAATGTAAAAATTTCCTGCATGATCAAAGTTTCCTAGACCCTCAGTGTACTCCAATAGTGATTATTTTCTTTGGCGAATCCTGGATACTAATGATAGGAAAAGTTTTCTTTTGATATTATGGTATATTTGGAAGGTAAGAAATGAAAAAGCTTTCTTGAACATAGATAAGATCCTCGCGACTTGGTACAAATGGCAAAAATTTAATCATAGCATGGGCAAAAGCTCAAGAAGGGAAATCATTTTCAACAGGCATCAGACCCATAATTATAAGCGAGAGCGAGGATGCCATTTCAAGACTACTCTCATGGTTGACTATTTTTAAAGGATATAGATGCTCATCATGGAAAGATTCAGACATTTATTTAGGCCTTGGTTGGTATTACTTTCCTGATGCAATGGATGGGGTAAACATGAGAGCACATAGTATAAGGAAAATCCTCTTATCACTTCAATCAGATTTTGAAGTCCTTCTCTGGGTTATGTCATGTCTAAGTTCCCTCTAGATCACAGAAGTGAAATTTGCTACAAATTGCTCGAAATTGAAGAAAATAACCAATGACCCATCAGCTTGGCCAGCTTTCCTACCTATCTTGAAGACTTCACTCGATGCAGTAGTTTATTCAGAGTTTGCTCATTGGTCTTGGTTCCGCATGCCCTTAACTACAAAGCAAAGTTTCTAACCTGCAAGGTTTGAGGGGTTATTTAGGGATCATGTTTTTGTAAATAATGTACTTCTTCTTTGGACTCGAATTTTTTTTGCAATTGAGTAAGATTGACAAAAAAAAATATGTCTAGTTGAGAAGTAGTTGAATTTTACATAATATGATACCAGTGAGTAATAATGTATAATATATTATTCTTTATATTTTAAGTAGATGTTTAAAGGTTTTCTTAGACATGAATAATTTTTTTTCAAAATTACACTATTAGCCTTTAAAAAAAATTTGGTCAAACTCCTTATTTATTAACCTTTAATATTAAATTCTATCATAAATCAGAAACAAAAAATATAAAAAAAAAAAAATCAACAAAATATACATTGAAAATCTAAAAACATGAATCTTTTGGATCAGATCTTTGTGTCTTTGGCCGAACACAGTCTTCTTCTAAGATTTTATCGTTTTGTTGCTATCTTTGTCATCTCCACTTGACCATTTTGACACCTTTGTTCTAATTCTTTGGCGCTTCTACCGCTGCCGTCCGAGATCTAATTAAAGCATCATTGTGATCGTCTGTGCGGAGTAAATCGGAATCTCCAAACTGTTGTTGAAGTTTTTCGGCGTTTCTTCTTTCAAAATCAACATTCGATGATACTCTTGGACATATGGATAACCATTGGGTCTTCCTCAACAAGAAAAGATCGGTTCATAAAATCTCTAGCGACGATTTCTTGGTGTAAGATCAGATTTTCGATGGCGGTGTAAGATATGAGTTGTCTTTGTGTTTAGGCCTAAATTAGGGTTTGAGCCAAATTCATATACGTCCATCTACATTCTTTTTTATTCTTCTGTTTCTGTAAACCTAATGTACAACTTTCAGGTTTTTTTAATAAAATAACTTGTTCGACAAAAAAATAAAAAATCTTTTGGATATATATTTAAAAAAAATTTGTGAAGAAAAAAGAAAAAAAAAACATCAACTAGTAATGTTATACCTCTTTTTTCTTCCGGCATGAAAAATGTCAAGTGACATTTAATTTGATGGGATTATCGGATAGCGATTTTATCAACCTTATCTAATTTGTAATGTAGAAGCCATATGTAAAACGTGAAGTTGCTTTGTTTAACAAAGCATTATCCTGGGAGTTAGTTTCTGGCGGGAAGTTCGAATTTGGGGTCATGGGTCCCTTTCATTTATATCAAACCTCTAAAGAAATTAATTAGACGGCCCAATCACGTTCCTGTCTTGTTTTTTTGTCACCCACTCATTTTCTTCAAAAATCATTAAAAACATGTGTAAATCACATATGTCAACATTAATGGTAGAAGAAGTCAAATTACAGTACCAATTCATCATTAATAATGTATTCACAAATTTGTAGTACTCAAGTTTCCAAGTAAGCCTAACTTTTGTACTTTGTCTTTAATGGCGACAATGAATGAAAGCTGACACTGAAAAAAGAAAACTGATCCTCTGAAAAGAAAACATTGGGCCTAAATCTTTAATCGGCGGACCTAATTCAAAGCCCAAGTTTAGTAATCTGACCCATGTCGCGGGAAAATTCGAAGAATCAAATAATTTTAAGAGTACGAGGGGCTTTACATAAGAAAGTAGATTATACGTCTAAAATTGAAATTTATAATAAATTGAGGGTGAAAACTGAAAATATGGAGAGACGGAAATAGAGACGCCGTTCAAACATGGAAGAAGAGAAAAGAAGAGCCTATTGTTTGTTGTCCTTCCCGGACTCGGAGATCTCTTTTTTTCATCCTTCTTCTCTAAGCGCGCTTCATCCTAATCTCCTCTTGATTCAAGTACGAATTTCTGAACTCTGTTTTGCTTTGGAATTACCTTTAGATTCATCCCTTTGGTATGCCATTGTTATTGAATTTTCCCATCTAGGGTCGGTGAAGATCATACTGGAAATCTGATTTTTCTTTGTTTCTGATGAATGGGCAATTGAATCTCACGTTTCATCTTCTTGGTGGGTTTGTTATGCTCTTTAGATAAATCAACGTGGAAGCTATCTGCTTTAGCTAGATCGAGAAATATACAATTAAGAAGAGAATTTCGTTTGATAGGAAATAAGATTTTGATGGCTGCATATATACTAGTTTAGTGCCCGAACCTCGGATGGTAGTTGCATAAATTTGGCAGTATTTATTTGGTAGGTCCTCGGATTTTCGATTTGTTGAGTTCTCCAAGAATTAATTTTCGAGGGAAGCAGCTAGGATGGGTGTAAAACAGGCTCTAAGGAGCATCGATGCGTTTCCAAGAGCAGAGGATCACTTACTGCAGAAGACACAATCTGGTGCAGTCGGTAATGGAATTTTTCTTCTCATTATTTGAGAATCTCCTCTTCATTGAGTGCTTGATGGGTGTTTGCTTATTTAACATCTTGAATTTGTTGTGACTGTAGTATCTATTGTTGGACTCCTTATAATGGCAACTTTGTTCTTGCACGAGCTGAGTTATTATCTTAACACACTTACAGTGCACCAGGTATGTATTTTTTTCGACTGAAATCTGGTGCTTTACTGCTTATTGCTTTCACTCTAGCCATCAAACTGCTAAGAGTAGTTCTATAAATTGGAGTGGATGACCTTCTGTTTCTTGCGTCTTAGGGTTTCCGTAGATAGATACTGTGAAATTGATAATCTCACATCTGATATCTTTTGATATCACTTCCTCGTTGATAAATAGAGATTAAGTGAAAGTCTGGCTTTGTCTCGGTGATCTTTTCATTGTCTTGAACTATGTATTTCTTCGATACGTTAACCTGAGTGAGGTACGCAAAATGAGTTGAACATCCTAGTTGAACTTTTGCAACAATCCGAATCATTAGGAAACGCAAAATGAGTTGAACTCCCTAGTTGGAATTTTGCAGCATCCGAATCATTAGGTATACATAGATTTGAACTCTCTCTGTTATTCAGCTTCATTGGCGCCCTAGTCATTATCTGTCCATCTGACTAATTTGTAGGGGTTTTTTATATCAACTTTTGTATATTGTAACCATCGTAATCAAATGAGAATTTTTATCGTATTTTTTTTTCTAGATGTCAGTGGACTTAAAGCGTGGAGAAACTCTTCCAATTCATGTAAATATGACATTTCCATCTTTGCCGTGTGATGGTAGGTGAAACTCGTTGATCACTTAGTAGTCAAATTATTATTACATTCTTTTAATCTTACCTTTTGGAATACTAGTTGTTTTAGACTTCATCATTTTTATCCTTATTTGATTGTAGTATTGAGCATGGATGCTATCGACATGTCAGGGAAGCATGAAGTGGATCTAGATACAAACATTTGGAAGGTAAGATGATTTCAGATGCTAATGCAAATCATAAGTCTTTTCATATGTTTTCTCTTCCCCTGTAACGAAATTAATAAGCTACCAAAACTCTTTTGTTAGATTGCGACTGAAACATTATAGCACTTTATATGTTCGTATTTTGGTTAAACATTCTATTTGAAGGGATTTATTTGGATATTTGCCTTAAAATATCTATCTCTCACTTCTTGTGGCAATTTCTCTTGTTATACTGTTCATAATTGAGTTAATTTTCACTAATTTGGAGTATTTACAGCTCCGCCTCAACAGTCATGGTCATATCATTGGCACAGAATATATATCTGATCTTGTTGAAAAGGAGCATGAACACGGCCACTCATCTCACAAGCATGGTAACATTCTTAAATTTATGAGATTTCTCTAAGGTTGTGTACCTTTTCTGACGAGCTTTATTTCCCTTAACTATTGTCTGACTGTATATGCCTTGAATCTTTTGAAAGAATAGCTAGTCAAGTGTATATAGGTTCTGCGTACATGTCAAACCTTTCAGTAACCATAGTGAATATGTTAAATTTATAATACAAATATGCGTACATCTGTCTCAAATATGTTGTATATTTATAACTGAATTACACAAATTTTGTGCTTTCAAGCAAAATTAATTGGTATTCTTCAAGTTGAATTGAGGCTAATTACTAAGGTGAAGCATTTGTAAGAGAGACCCAGTGATAGTTGTCATGGTAGCTACTAGCTAGCCATTTTTTTTTTTGGTGTAAGTATAGAGACGTAATTATGAACACACTTGGGTTTTTTTTGTACTTGCAAAGATGGCAAAGAAGAACACAAGAATGAGACTGAAACCGAAGCATTGAATTCTCTTGGCTTTGATCAAGCTGCTGAGACTATGATTAAAAAGGTGAAGCAAGCCTTGGCGGATGGAGAAGGATGTCGGGTATTGATCATTGCTCTTGTCAATGTACAAACTAGAGATACTAATGGCGTTTTAGAAAACAGAGACTAATCGTTTTGGCTTTGTGCTAGGTTTATGGTGTTTTAGATGTACAACGGGTTGCTGGAAACTTCCATGTTTCAGTTCATGGGCTGAACATCTATGTTGCTCAGATGGTTGGTATCATTTTTTTGCTTTATTAAGCATCTTCTTACCAGGATTTTATTGCAAAACTTTCTGAAGCCACTTACCAAGAAGAAACTTTAAACTCAAATTTGTTAAAGTGGTTTGATCAAGTACAGTGTGTTGGTTAGATGATTGGTTATATTGATATATCAACAGAGGAAATATAAAATCAGACTTGCACAAAACAATTAACCGCCAAGTTACTCTCATCATGTGCATTTGCTCTTCATTCACTGACTCAGTATTTGATATTCCATGCTAGTATTGCTAATTTTGCTTTACCTATATCATGTAGTATATAACTAATCTCTATACCTTCTGAACAGATATTTGGTAGCTCCAAGAACGTAAACGTAAGCCATGTGCTTCATGAACTGTCGTTTGGGCCGAAATACCCTGGAATTCACAACCCACTTGATGACACTAACCGAATGCTGCATGACACCAGTGGAACATTCAAATACTATATTAAGGTGTTTGTCTAGTATCTCTCTCTTCTAGGTTTATGTATAACTTTATTATTGCTACTTTGAATTCATGAATTGGTATGGCTAGCTTTATGATCCATTTCATTAGATATGAACATTGTGTGTAGCATAGGTAACTAATTTCTTTCTGGTATCTTGCAGATTGTTCCCACGGAATATAGATATCTTAATAAAGACGTACTGTCAACAAATCAGTACTCTGTTACGGAATATTACACACCGATGAACGAATTCGACAGAACATGGCCAGGTTACTGGAACAAACTTCATTTCCAGTATGCTACCTTGCTCTTGTTCCTCTGATTCTGTTTTTAGTGACAGTGGTATTTTAAATTTGCAGCTGTCTACTTTTTATATGATCTTTCACCAATCACTGTGACCATCAAGGAAGAACGCCGTAGTTTTCTCCACTTAATCACTCGCCTTTGCGCCGTATTAGGTGGTACCTTTGCTTTGACAGGTTCGCACCATCCCGGTATATAGTTAGTCTCAGAACTCATGTTTCATAATCTTTGCCTAATATAATCATGTCATGTCTTAAACAGGAATGCTAGATCGTTGGATGTTCCGCTTGATTGAATCTTTTAACAAGAAGCCAAATACTAGAAGCATTAACTAAGTGAAACAGAGAAAAAACAAACAAGGAGGGAAGAAAAATCTTCTCAAATCCCAAAACTTGTATCTGCCTTTTTGAGAGAAACCCATTGGAGATTCCAGATTGATGATACGTACTCTAAAACTCTAGAATCATCCATGGATATAATTTTGTTTTGCACGTTCTCACTCTTTGTTACTTTCTCAGTCGTATGTATAACTCTGACAATCTGTGGTTGGTTGACTAGTAGATTATTTGTAATTTTATTCACTTTGCTTCATTGGAAATTTTGCATCTATTACTCGTCTTTGAAGATAAAAGAAAAATTTTTAAACCAAAAATGAAAAGAAAAAAAAATGAAGTCTGTAGCGCACCGTAGTTATTGTATGATTTGTTGCAGGTGATCCTATCCTCATCGTTCCTTGCTTACTCTTGTACTGAAACCCTAAATTGGGTTTTCTTCTTTCGATCTCTCTCCGTCATTTCTCCGAATATGATCACCGGAGTATTTCGCAGGTCTTCCCTGCCGTTGCGGCAGTCTCTCTCCGCCGCGCTTACTTCTTCTGAATCGTGTCTTTTGTACCATTTCAATTCAGCTGCTAATGGCGTCTCCATCAGCTCTCGACTCCCTCTCGCCTCGCCTCCGAACTCGTTTGGTATTAGAGCGAGAAATTTCCACATTAGATCTGAGCCGTCTATGGTTGTTCCCTCAGGGATCGCGTTTCAAGGTTACGCCACTGCACGTAAGGGAAGCAGAGACACGAATCAGAAATCTAAGCTTAGAGATTCTCTAGACAATGTCAAACCATTGAGTAGGAAGGCAATCGCTCTCCAGGTATTGTATTTGTTCAAATTCATTCTCTGAATAGTTATGGAAATAGCTTCATCTGATTGACATAAATTTCTTACAATTTTGGTGTTCACGATGTTGGGAATGATTGGAAATTGTTATTGTTGTTGTTGTTGTTATTGTGGTTGAATAAAGAAACAGAAAGCAGAAGAAAGCACGTCAAAGATAAAAGGAACGAAGATTTGCATAGCGATTCGATCATTCGATAACCCGGAAAAGCAAGCATGGAGTCTTCCGGCTCACACTCGTAATGTTGCTATGCCCGATACACGAACTCTGTACACAGTACTACGATCGCCTCACGTTGACAAGAAGTCGAGGGAACAGTTTGAGATGCGGTTCAAAAAAAGGTTTCTTGTCATCAAAGCTGAGAGTCATGAGTTAAGCAAGAAACTCTTTTGGTTAAAACGCTACCGCATACTTGGAGCTCAGTATGAACTCCAGTTCCATTGCAAGACCCGTTTGGACATGAATCATGTTCGTGACACCATCAATGCCTCCGCCAAAGCTCAATGAGACTGCTCAAAGACATCATTTTAACAAGTTGCAGGACACGACTGGGTTGGTTTTGAATCGACCCTGCAATAAAGTCGAACTTTTTCGTAACCAAGAGCTCAGCTTTGCATCAGATATACCTTAGCTCTATTTGTTCTTTAGTAAACATGTGTTTTTGTTGTTTTTGGAAAGATTTTCGAAGACATTCCTTCAGTTGAGTTGCAGTGGCAAAAGGCTTTCAATTTATGCCCATTCATTGTACTATTTAATCACTAACATAAAGTAATAGGTTTTAATGCATCTGATTCTGAACTAGAGCCAGATTTATTAGCTGCTATGCAAATCATAACTGAGAGAGCCAAAACCCGAACACTGAGTCTTAAAATTGTTTTTACTAAGGTACATGGAGATTGAAGAAGGTATAGAAGAAGAATGAGTTGAACTGTGGAAGGTTGGCCTGATTTACAAATTCATTGAACAAAACAAGAATTTTTAAGACATTTATTGGGATCTAGCTTATATACATTTTCATTGAGTTTGTAACTCGGTGCATATAAAATACATACCAACAATTTTCTATGAATATCCTCTTTCTATGGAAACCAGATCCCATAATTTGATTTTGCTATTCTAAGAAACAGATCTCGAATTAACAGAAATCATGGATTGAGCAGAAAACGAAATCAACCAATATTGAGAAAAAGAATTGTAACGAGACTAAAAAAATTGGCCTTTATGCTCACGGAAAGTAAAAGCATGAACGACGCCCTCACGTGCAAGAGCATACTGCATACCATACACTAACCCGCAGGTGATTAAAACAGAATACCCCTTTATACCCGCCTTGATTCTTTTTTCTTACATCTCTTCTAAACCCTTCGGCGTCTCTCTAAAACCCTAATTCAACTTTGGGGTTTTACATTTCTCTTATCACCAAAAATCCCTTACTCACTCTCAAATCTGAAAATGATCCGCACTGTACTCCGCCGATCTTTCCTTGGTACATCAAGGTGTACTCGCGCCACCTCAGTGACCTCCATTCTATCTCACCACCTTGCTCCAGCCGCCGCCTCTGCTACGTTTTCTGATCTAACCCCAAATGTCAACCCCAGCTTCATTGTCCCTTCGAATTCAAACCCGTTTGGTATTAAAGTGAGGGACTTTCACGCCAAATCTATTCCGTCGGAGTTCAGATCGTCGACTGTTTCATCTGCGGGATTCGCGGCTCAAGAATACGCTCCTTCTTATGAGAGTAACGACGGAGAGAGTGTTGGTAGCAGTGACGGTGATGGACTTGCTATATCTGAGCTTGGAATATCTCGGGAGATTGTTAAAGCTTTGAGTGGTAGGGGCATTGACAAACTTTTTCCTATTCAGGTATATGTTTCTACTATTCCATTTGGTTATAGAAATCAATTACATGTTTACTGAGTTTTTGATGATGTTTGTATTGGTTAAAAAGAAAGCTGTGCTTGAGCCAGCGATGCAAGGTCGGGACATGATTGGTCGTGCGAGGACGGGAACAGGAAAGACACTTGCTTTTGGGATTCCCGTCATTGACAAGATCATCAAATTTAACGCTAAACACGGGTTTGTGTTTACTGAATATATAACGATTCATTGAGGTTTAGAGATTTACAATTTCTCTGTTCTTATGTTGCCTTTTGAATTGGCACAGACGTGGGAAGAACCCTCTTTGCTTAGTATTGGCACCGACAAGGGAGCTTGCTCGCCAGGTTGAGAAGGAGTTTAGGGAATCTGCTCCAAGCTTGGATACTATCTGTCTCTATGGAGGTACACCTATCGGACAGCAAATGAGGGAGCTTAACTATGGTGTTGATGTTGCGGTTGGCACTCCGGGTCGTATTATTGATTTGATGAAAAGGGGAGCTCTGAATCTATCAGAGGTTCAGTTTATTGTTCTGGATGAAGCTGATCAGATGCTTCAAGTTGGATTTGCCGAGGATGTCGAAATAATATTGCAAAAATTGCCAGAGAAACGTCAGAGCATGATGTTTTCGGCAACAATGCCTAGTTGGATCAGATCTCTTACCAAAAAGTATCTGAACAATCCTTTGACAATTGATCTTGTGAGTTGTCTCATACCTGCTTATGTTTATTGAAAATTGCTCACAATTCCTTAATTTCACTACAGATTGCAAATTCTTGGCTTTAGCAAAGTTGCTAATGAGTTGGCATTTTTTTTATTTGACATATGTGCACTGTTTATGTTATCTCTTGCCTAACTGTTCTGTGTTACATAGGTTGGAGATTCTGATCAGAAACTTGCAGATGGAATTACAATGTATTCTATCGCTGCCGACTCTTATGGAAGAGCATCCATAATTGGTCCTCTTGTAACGGTATACTTTCTTTTTTTCGCTTTTAAATTCATAATCTGTATATGTCGTTGTGATTCTTCTTTTTGTTTCCAGTCATGATTGTATAATTTCATCTCTGCAGGAGCATGGCAAAGGAGGAAAATGCATTGTCTTTACCCAAACAAAAAGGGATGCTGATCGCCTTGCTTATGGATTGGCGAGAAGCTTCAAATGTGAAGCTTTACACGGTGACATATCCCAAGCTCAGAGAGAAAGAACACTTGCTGGTTTCAGGGATGGGAAGTTTAATATTCTAGTTGCAACTGATGTTGCTGCCCGTGGACTTGATGTACCTAATGTCGATTTGGTGAGTCAAAATAACACTTTGTTCTTGCTCGTACCGAGATCTGCTTCTCATCTCATTAACCCATCTTGCGATTGTGCAGGTAATTCATTATGAACTTCCTAATAACACTGAAACATTTGTTCACCGAACGGGGCGAACAGGTCGTGCTGGAAAGAAAGGAAGTGCGATTCTCATCCACGGCCAAGAACAATCGAGGGCTGTAAAAATGATTGAGAAGGAAGTCGGAAGCAGATTCACCGAGGTGAATATCTTGTTTTTACCCTTCTATTTCCTTCGTTGAATGCCTGGAGTAATTGTTTGTATCTCTATTCAGCTCCCGAGCATTGCTGTGGAACGAGGAAGCGCAAGCATGTTTGAAGGAGTAGGTGCTCGATCCGGTGGGTCCTTTGGAGGAGGCATGAGGGATCGTGGTTCAAGCTTTGGTGGTCGTTCAGGTGGTGGTGGTAGTTATGGTGGTTATGGCAGTAGCCGGTCAGGCGGATCAAGCAGCCGCTATTCTGGCGATTCTGACCGTTCTGGTTTTGGGAGCTTTGGTATGCGTTCTCCTGGGGGATTTGGGTCGGATCGTTCTTCTCAGAGCAGCTTTGGTGGTGGTCGCTCAGGTGACTTTGGTTCAGATCGATCATCTCAGTCAAGTGGTAGGAGCAGCTTTGGTGGCTTTGGATCAAACGATGGTAATGGTAAAAGATCTTATTGAGAAGTGTTGTGTGAGGTTTTGACCCGAGACCGCAATATTGGTGGAGTTGGCATAGGATAACTCGTTGACTCGAGTTGAGTAGTTCCAAGGAGTCAGTCAAGCTATATATAAATCTGTAGCTACTTCTTGCCTCGTAAACAAACATAAGTTACATCATTATTTTATATCCTCTAATTTTTTTTAATGTTATTTTAGCCATCAGAAAACACTGCGGACGATTAAACAAACAAAACTCTATTTTGGATTTACTTCTAATATATTTCAATGTTAAATACCACCAAGTTACTAGTATAGTGCAATCGCAGCTGACTAAATGAGATCTCATACAAGTTTTTGGGTACTTATTTACGAACAGTATAATAAAAGCTTGTTGTAACACGTGGGCAACAAACTGTCGTAACGCAAGATACTCTGGACTCAAATGTGGACACATCGTGAAGATTATTCATCCAAGTGAAACGGCTGGTCGTTATGTTACCTATAGTTATGTTGTGTTGTATAAGCAAGAAGTAAATTCTATTGATTGCAAATGAAACGCTCTGAATTGTCATATTTTTTGTGCCAAAGCGAATCACTGACTCTCGGATATAAAAGTTTGTCCGTATGGACAATAGTTTAGTGGTTGAGCAATGTAGAAACTCCTAGATTCACTTCTCTGTAATAGTATGTGTGGTATTTTCAAAAGTTTTCACATTTTATGAACTTCGGATATAGCCAAATTTCACGTTACCTGTGGATCCGAAAATCAGCTAAGATGCGTTGAACCAAACCAAACGGATTTATCCAAAAATGTCGTAACATTTAATTCTTTATGTCTAAGAAACAAACAATTAACAGTCCACAGATTTGATTTGGTACAAATCATAACCGTTATGTTTCACACAATACTGAGTGCATCATTCACAATCCACAAAATTTTTATTTTTTGTGCTTATACAACATAACGATAGGTAACATAACGACCAGCGGTTTCACTCGGACGAATAATCTTCACGACTTGCCCACGTTTTAGTCCAAAGTATCTCGCTATTGGATCAGTCACTTGGATCCTCGGGAGCTACCAAACACAAATTTTCAAACTTTAACCGCACAAAACTAAACTTTATCATAATTCACAAGTAAAACTACTAACCTGTGTCTCCTTCACTGTGTATCTCTCAAGTAAAGTTTTCTTCTCTTCAGCTGTAAGAACTTGATGCTCAGGAACAAGAACATGTTCTTTAATATTCACTAGCATTTCCGCCTCCTGCACCAACTCTTAATATTCAGAATTGCGATATGGATACATCATTACGCAACGAAACTAATGTGTTTATTTTTACCTGGAAGACTTCCAAATGAAATTTGGAAGAGATCTCACTAATGCAAGTTCGAGCAAAAGGAGTCAAGTTCTGTTGCACAACCAAAATTGCTCTGAAAACATTCTCTGATTTCATCCTGTTCGTGTACATCTTCATCGTCTTAACTCCAACCTTCGCCTCATCAGGGAAGAAAACATAGAGCTACAACAAGAAGCATGACTCGGGGACTTCAGCAACGAAATCAAACACATATAAACAATCTTACATTATGCTTTGGCATTAAAATAGCTTCTTTACAGCTTCTTTCAGATAAAAGAGATAAAGAGATGACATTTATCTAATATTATCTCTCGAACTCTAACAGTTAATGTCTACTTACTAAGTGAAAGAAAGTTTTGTCATGCACATTCCACAACATTTAGAAACTATAAAAGGCAATTTAGATAAATAATAAGAATCTCTGCTAAGACAATTGAATACAAACCTGATCATTGTTATCATTCCTCTTAGCTTTGAGAGTAACAAGATCTTCCCTTTTCATGTTATCGCCATACTTCCTAATAAACTGACCTTTGGTCATCGAAAGTTCAGAATCCGCTATAAAGTAGCCACGATCCTTCAACATCTGCATCAACGTCTTTTGTATTCTGTAGAGTCTTTTAATCTCTTCCTCGGATAAAGTCATCTTTTCTTTTCACCGATAAATCTGCAAATATATCAACCATAACAAGAGAGTATCAAGCCGTAGAACAGAGATCACAAAACTAGGGTTTTCGAAAAATTGACAGTTACAGCTCTGATTTATTCAAATTCTTTACTTTTGAAATCAAAAACACAGCTAAGCCATTAACGTTAGAAGGAAACTTACGATGAGAGACAAACTCACAGAGAAAATTGAAGAAGAAGCGGCGTTTTAGATTTTCTTTGACCTCCGAATCCCAGCCTCTTCTGTTTTAACCTCTAAAGTTTGCTTTGAATATATAAACTCCAATTTTCACCGATTCATACCCAATGGGCTATAATTTGGGCCACCCAGCCCAAAATCTCAATTTCAACTCTTTTTTATTCTTTTATCACACTATTAAAAAAAAGAATTAGCTAAGAGCATATTTCTCAATAAACTTTTTAAGAATAAAGTAATATAAACTAACTAGATGATGTCCCGTGCTATGCACGAGTTAGGTAATATTTGTTTGTTTTATTTATTTCTTTATGGTTTGATTTGTATGTGTAAATTTATTAATTACTTAAAATTATATATATATATATATTGATATATTAATAATAAATTTATAGTGATCACCAATATCTGTTGTACACGAAACATATTTTTTATTTCTGTTTACTTAAGTTTTGATGCATTACAATTTTACATATAAAATTTTTTGATTCTTACTCATGTTGATTTATGTTTTAGACTCGTTTATAACTTAATTTTTAGGCCCATATCTATTTAGGGTTTTGACCCCGTATTTATTTAGGTTTTAAGAGCTCGCACGGGCATGAACAAGGATTTGTTCGAATTATCTTCGCCGAGAAAAAAGGCAAGACGCAAGCAAAGCTTCGCGAAAACAACGCCGGAAACAGGCGATGGCGAGCAAAACCTCGCAAAGATAACTTCATTGATAATCAAATTAAAAAAATCAAAGATTGCCAAAAGAGCAACTCCTGATTACGTTCGAAGCAACAATTAAACTGCGAGATGCTAGACTGATCACCTAGCGAGCAGCAAACCAAGGATGTTTTAGATAAAAACACTTGAAACAAAAATTCAATTATTATCCAAGAGGCGAGAAAGACATCGCCAACGTTTCGAATACAATCAAAGAAACAAACCAAAACAAAAAAGAAGGGAAATAACAAAACGCCAATCATACGGCGATAAGAATTAAACCCGTTCAATCCTTCTAAACAAAGGAAGAAGGCTCTTGCTCGGCAGCGACATCCTCACCGATTAAATCAGAATAATTTAAGAGAATAAGGTCAACTTCAAGCCCGGACAACTTGTCGTGAAAGCGAGCTTCCTCCGATTTAAGATCGAGGTCGCCTTCTTCATCTTATCAATCATGTCTAAGCGGGCACCAACATCAGAAATCTCTGCCTCAATTCTCCCTTCTTGGTCTTTCTTGTCAAGGCGAGATTGCAGTTGAGAAAGATCATTGTGATGCTTAGACGACAAACCCTCCGTGGCCGCAGTAACTGAAATCTCCGTGGAAAATTCCCGAGCAAGACGTTCCTGCTGCAATAAGCCTTCGACTTCGGAGATCCTCTTGTTCGCCAAAACAAGACGACTTGAGAGACGCTTAAGCTCGGCCGTGTTTTTAGTCTCTT